>LGRX02004814.1:0-49949 GCA_001247695.2 Cymbomonas tetramitiformis
AAACCACGGTTCAGAATTGTCTCACGTAACGAGACACGTCGGCAGACAGGCTGTCGCGGACGTGTACACAATATTCCTTTCCAAAACCATGGTTTTGGAGAAAACCGTGAAAACCGAAACCGTGGTTTCGCATGGTTTGGAGGCATGGTTTTGGGTACACGACCAAAGAAATGCACAAGAGCGTGGGATCGAACGATCTGCCCATCGTGTCCGTGAACGCAGTGATGACAGTCGGGCCAAAACCATGGTTTACAAAGTACAGTAGCCACTAATGAGAAGTTCATGGTTTAGTGGCTACTTATTGAACCGTGGTATCGCGAAACCATGGTTTACAAACCGTGGTTTCGCGAAACCACGCTTTTCGCGATATTCCCCCGAATATTCCGCCTGGTGGCGCCTGGGTGGCGGGGGATATGCTGATCGCGTGTCACGTTCCCCCAAACCATGGTTTCGCGAAACCACGGTTTGGAAACTGTGGTTTCGGGATACACGGTTTGGAAACTGTGGTTTCGCGATACCATGTCATCACGATGTCAGCAAATGTCGAATTGATATCTGAAGCCCGACTGGAAGAGTTTCAGAATTTTCGACATCTCGGGGCGTTCGAGTCGATCTTCAGATTTCGTAAATTCGATTTTCACATTCTGCATCTGGATGACGATGGCTGACGTTCCCCCAAACCGTGGTTTCGCGACGTGGTTTCGCGAAACCACGGTTCAGAATTGTCTCACGTGATGGGACACGTCGGCAGACAGGCTGTCCCGGACGTGTACACAATATTCCTTTCCAAAACCATGGTTTTGGAGAAAACCACGAAAACCGAAACTGTGGTTTCGCGAAACCATGGTTTCGCGAAACCACGGTTTGGAGGCTACTTATTGGGTACACGATCAAAAAAAATGCACAGGAGCGTGGGATCGAACGATCTGCCCATCGTGTCCGTGAACGCAGTGATGACAGTCGGGCCAAAACCATGGTTTACAAAGTAGCCACTTCTCGACCAAACCGTCTCGATCAAATCCATCGCCTTGAACTGTGATGTGATAAAAAAACCGTGATGACCAGATAGCGACACAAATCGACCAATTCATGTCATGGATCATCATGAAAAGTCATCGCCATCCCCAAAAACCGACGAATAGAATATACAGAATATCACATATCACATAATATACCTTCCAAATCATCTCGGACGTGTCGCACACGTGTCGCTGGCATTTCACTTTACGTAAGACAATTTTCTGGTGCATGTTTTGGTCTACGATCGGTTTTGAAACCGAAACGACCAAACCACTACTCTTGTCCCCAGAGCTTATGGACGAAAATAAACATCTATGTCTCTTACCCATCTTTATGTTGGCTGCAGCCAACATAAAATCCAAAGTTCCGAAGCACATTACTCATGGTTAATGGTACATATTGCTCCAAAGTAATGTTGTTTGAAGGGCTACTAGACCTTTAAAAAAATGTCAATACGTGGTATACCTTCTTACACCCATGGGGGCTTGCATAATTGTGCCCTAGAGTTAAGGTATGATCGCGAAAATACAAAGTGCTCATTATGTTGGCTGCAGCCAACATAAGAAAATTGTGCAATGTGAGCGGCATGAGAATGGCATTGAAAAATCGGACACCCATGTTGTCAAGATCTCGAGCTGCTCTTTCTGGAGTGTCTTGTCAAAACTTTCATCCGAGTTCATCTTGACCCTCAAAATATCCATCGAAGTAACATGGGTATGTAAACACCCAAAATTCCTTGGAAATTTCACAAAATTTCACATTCTCTTGAATAGTAACCCAAATTCTCGCCGATGATTTCGAGCGTCCCAATGTTGTTAACGCATGTGTGAAAGAGAACATCCCCGCCGTCATTTTGAGCTAATAAAATGTACAATCCGATACCGACAGCTCCCGGCATTGTCAGCAAGGCTTATGTTGGCTCCAGCCAACATAAGGGGCCCTAATGTTGTCTATAGCCAACAGATGGGTAACAGACATTTAGGGTTTGTAACTCTGTGGGGTCCATAAGAAGTCATGCGTTTTAAAGGGCCCTAGAGGCCTCCCATTCGCAAGCAAGCATGAAGAAATAAAAGTTAGAGTTCACACCTGCAATATGCCGTCGAGATTGAGCGATTCCGTTAACTATAGAGCGTTTAATCCATCATCTCCGCCACGCTTAGCTTGCGCTAATCTGCGAAAGTACCCTATCAGCCATGCGTTTTAAGGGCCCTAGAGGCCTCCCATTCGCAAGCGAGCAAGAAGAAATAATAGTTGAGGTCATACCTTGAATATTCCGTCGAGTTTGCTCCATTACATTAACTACACAGCTTGCAATAAATTATCGTCTCCTCGTTTTCGGCTGTTGGTTTAACCTATTTGCGGGGAAAAGAGATAGCGAAAACGGGCATTTGAGCGCTTTTGCCAAGTAATGCCAGAGTTTCTCCGAGCCTCTTCGATCAACTGTAAAGTCGACCCTCGCGTGTCGCAGGCCGCGCAGCGGCCGCGCTCGGAGAAACTCTGGGAACAAGAGTAACCAAACCACCAATCAAACTCTTCGGTCACGTTTCGTTCGACTGATGAGTCTAAATAACCGATTAACCGATTAATCTCGGTTAAATAATTGGGGAAAAATCTTTAGATTGTCCCCCTCTTTGAAAAAGTCCGTTTTATGACGTCACAAATTTGCGTATAATTTTTTAGAGGTTTAATTTCGCAGAAACCAGCTATTACAGAACGAACATTGCTTTGCGTCACGTATAGTGTAGTAGTTTACAGCCTAGCTTTGCGTGACGCTTTTTGGGAGGTTACTTTCAATTTGCGTCGTTGAGATGAAAGCTGCTAACAAAATGTCAATCGTGGATATGTTTTTTTGCGTATAAATTTTTAGAGACTCGCGCTCACGCTCTTTTTATTTAGAGAGTTCATTTCGTTGCGACCAGGTATTCCAAAACGAGCACTGATTTGTGTCACGCTTTTTCTGTCACGCTTTTCGCGCTCACGCTCTTTTTATTTAGAGCCTTCATTTCGTTTATGGTCAATATTCAATTTTATTGAAATTCACGGTGTCATGACTCTTGATTATAAATATAAATTAGCGTTCAGTATTATATTTTAATTATTAATAATTGATATTTTATAATAAGATGAAGAGCATAAATATATGGATGTGGTCGACATTGACACAAAAACGTATGACATGACATGACATAAAACGCAGTCTTAAAAGCGTTGAGCTGAGATGAGAGCTTCGACAATGAAAGTTGATGACACTGTCATGAACGTCAGTTGTATAGGCTGGCCGACGTACGACGAGTCCGATGGAAATCAAGTTGCTTCTCACATTTTTTTTTGTGGGGTGGCCGTGACCCGTAGGGGAATCGACAGCTTACTATCTATTAATTTTTATTCTTTGAAAGGGAGAACAACTGGGCTGTTTGAGCCTCGCAGGTGATTTGGCCTTTTCGTCAATACACGTCTACTTCAATTGAATGACCACCAACCTAATATTTTAATAATTTTTAGAGGTTTGATTTCGCAGAAACCAGCTATTACAGAACGAACATTGCTTTGCGTCACGCTCTTTTGCGTGACGCTTTTTTCGTCACGTATAGTGTAGTAGTTTACAGCCTAGCTTTGCGTGACGCTTTTTGGGAGACGTATAGTGTAGTAGTTTATAGCCTAGCTTTGCGTGACTACTTTCAATTTGCGTCGTGCAGATGAAAGCTGCTAACAAAATTTCAATCGTGGATATGCTTGCCGCAAATTTCACTGTGATGTATAAATTTGAGAAGTCTTTAAAAGATAATAATAGAAGAAATCAATTTGCTCGTTGAGATGAAAGCTGAAAACAATTTCAATCGCAAATATGTTTGTATATATATTTATATATGTTTATAAATATATCGACAGAATGTCGTCTTAATAATTAATATTATAAAATATAAAATATGAATTAAACCGAATAAAATATGAGGTTAGAGGTTTGATTTCGAGAAACCAGCTATTACGGATATTACTAAATAGGGAGGGTGGGGGGACAGATCCCCCACACTGGGCGAAGTCATTTTTTTTTTTTTGTAGTAATAGGCGGATGTGGGGACACGGAGCCCCCCACAAGGCGAAGTTTTAAAAATTCCGAAAAAATGGGGGTTGTGGGGCAAACCTCCCTCTTGGGCGAAGTCTTGAAAATAGTTTGTAGTAAGGGGTGTGGGGGCGGATCTCCCTTGGCGACATCTAAAAAAAAAAAAACAGTCGAGGCCTCAAGCCTTGTAGTAATGGTATAGTGTAGGGGGATGGTGATGGTGCCCCCCCAGTTGACGAAGTGTGATGTATAAATTTGAGAAGTCTTTAAATATTAATAATTAGAGAAATCAATTTGCATTCTTCAATTTGTCATTTCTTATCGCACTCTTAACGGTCACTAATATTATACAATCGCGTGCAATATTCATCAATCAGATTCGATCAACGTCATATTCTTTTGATTAGCTGTCATCCGTTTAACTTCCCGTTGGTGGCAGTCGATCTGCCGGCCTGATATTTCGTAACCAGCAGGGGGAATTGTAGATACGTAGTATCGGGGGATGCAACGTCTCTCAACTTCGCGTTTCCAGGTTGTCGAAGTGCAAACCGAAATTTCGAGCACCAGTCCTGCCCATTTTCCTCTCGCTACATGGATATATTAAAATTTTAGCATGGGATTCGCACTCAAAATATGCTAATAACGCCATAATATAGTGTGGCACCTTGTTTCGCGGCGTCTTTTTAGGTTAACTCGGCGCAATCCTAGCATCCCCGCGCCTCCCCCGCAGAGATATGAAAACTTTTGGGTCTGTAGAGCACTGTACGCGCCCCTAGCGTAAGGTGAGCTCTTGGATCCTCTTATTCTATCAAGATCGTAAGTTACAAAAGCGATGATCTGGTTCTGAATTGTTTACATAGGTCATCAAATATCTTGCTGTCGACTTGGAAAGGAAGTAGGAACGTGTTCACCAACTGTATCCGAGAAGGTTTTCAACTCGAGAGCGGAGCAGCATAATTTATTGCTGAAGGTAGCGATGATGAATTCCCTCAAACCTCCAAGTTGATGAAATCGTAGGCTTCGCATAGCCTGTAAACGTGCTCCATATGCGCAAAGTTGTGCGGACTCTCGTTGTTGGGGGTAGTATGGAAGCTTTTAGATCATATACCCGCCTCCTGTTCTGAATGTAAGCTAGAAACATCTTTCAACGTTCACTCCACACCGAATCCTGCGAAAATTAAAATGTGTTGTTTCAAATCATTGCCCAAGACGAGTTTTTACTTTAAATTTCCAGCCCAGTATGTGAACGTCGGATGTTGTGAAGTCGTGTTGTCCTGGATCTTGTCTGGTTCCATGGCCAATCGTATGGGTGGCTCTCGATAAACTGCTTTCTTCCGCTAAATAGAATCCGGGTTTGGCTATGACCTGCCTGCGCAATATCGTCAGGGATGCCGGGAAGCAACTGGGCTCAGGAAAAGTTCGTCGGACCTTCGTTTGCCGAGACCATGCTTGGCTTACAGCAGCATGGAACGCTGGGAATGAATTGCAGAGCGCTTTGTTTGCGCAAGCTGGGGAAAATTTGTTTCTGGGGAAACGGTTTGCATCGGTCACTCGCAGCTCCAGAGGCGCCAATGCAGTGCGCCTTCACAATCGTTCCACAGCTCACGGCGCGGAATATCACCTCGTAAGTCTATGTGTGCGTCTTTTTAGCGGTTCGAAACCATCAACTCCAGCGCACCCAGCTCCCAGCGCAGGTTAAGAAACTCCAGAATAGAAGGCCAGGGAACATCTTGGGCTGAAAGTTAAAGCATAGAAAGGCAGTTATATCCATATGAGCACCTTGCGCAGGCTGACAGAGTGAACTCCACCACTCCGGCATGATGTTTGACAATGATGTTTGGAGCATTGTGAACAGCCTTCTTTTCCTCCGTCCGTCAACAGAACGTTTCCTTTGGTTTCGCAGGAAGTGTTGGAAGCCGAGAAGGAGCTAGTTCTCATCGCTGAACGGACTATTCTGCACACATTGAATTACAACTTCGAGGTTGAGCATCCTTAAAAGTAGCTGCTTACCACAATTCCGAAAGCGAGTCCGAATGTTGCAGCGAACTGCGAATTAACTCAAATTGCTTGGAATCTTGTTAACGACAGGTACTGTTTCGTTTACTTGTTGTACTGACGTTGCACCTACAGCTTTATTAGATCAGCAGGTTGCTAACTGGTCGTGTTCGCCTAACCTAAAGTAACCTAAAGTAACCTAACACATATGAAACAAGCTTGTGTATGGGGGAGGGAAGCAGGATTAGCGAACATCACCCTAACAACTTCCTCGCTGGCTTGGACTTGTCGTCACTAAGAACACCAAAAAGAATTTATTGAGAAGATTTCGGTGAGATCATCCACCATGCCACTAGTAATGCATCTAGAAAGAGCTTGGGGTTGTATCCAACTAACCATATCAACTCGATGTATCAGCACAAGAGAGTGAAAGATGCGATTCGCATGGAAAGTATTCACGTGCTTTCAAGGTTGAAGTAACCTTGCCCTATTTTTCTGGGGCGCCATGTTCGCTTTGTCACAAACTTGTAAACAGCTATCACATCTTCTAACACCACTGGTAATATCTCATCAAACAGCTGAGGCAACCTACTAAGCTGCAGGGCTTCACCCCCCCACTTGCCATCCTCTCCAAATTTCATGCATGTGCGTGAAATTTAGATTGCGCGCCACCTTGGTGAGGTGTGTGGTAAGCGAGGTGGCGTGCCTTGCTGAGGGGTGTGGTGAGCGGGGTGGTCGCCTTGGCAAGGGGTGTGGTGGGCGAAATGGCGCGCCTTGCTGAGAGTGTGGTGAGCGGGGTACCGCGCCTTGGTGAGGTTTGCGATGACAGGGTGGCCAGAGCATGTGTAGTGTTGGCTTGGAGGGGGGTGGAAATGAGTTAAAGGATTGCTAGTAATAAAATGAAGGGAGTACACTTGTTTTAACTTACTAAAGGATTGCTAGTAATAAAATGAAGGGAGTACACTTGTTTTAACTTACTGGTGGATATGTTACTTTTCGCACAGGAATCATTTTCAAGTAGTTCAGTACTTACTTTCACCATTGTGTACTTCAATCATTGGAGAAAGCTATCACAGGTAATTCTTTCAATCGGCCTTACTTAGATTTAGATTGCGCGCCACCTTGGTGAGGTGTGTGGTAAGCGAGGTGGCGTGCCTTGCTGAGGGGTGTGGTGAGCGGGGTGGTCGCCTTGGCAAGGGGTGTGGTGGGCGAAATGGCGCGCCTTGTGTATGTGTAGTGTTGGCTTGGAGGGGGGTGGAAATGAGTTAAAGGATTGCTAGTAATAAAATGAAGGGAGTACACTTGTTTTAACTTACTGGTGGATATGTTACTTTTCGCACAGGAATCACTTTCAAGTAGTTCAATACTTACTTTCACCATTGTGTACTTCAATCATTAGAAGGAAGCTATCACAGGTAATTCTTTCAATCGGCCTTACTTAGATTAGATTGGAATTTCATTATTAACAATGTTAAAATGCAAATTATTTTTAGTTTTAGCCATGCTGACTTTGCTGGTTGGTCCGGATGTTAATTACCTATCCAATAGTAGGTTAAGTACAAATTCATATGGCATATGTTTAAGTGAATATGGATTCGTTATAGATGCTAAAATCAATGATACAGGTATTAGACATCAAACTCAATTTTCATCAATCGAATCATTGTTGTCAACGATTTATTCCATCCCTAAAACAAGTCTTGCTATGGTTCATAAGATGTTGTTCTCAATTCAATATGTCATTCAAAATAACCATTATAATCTCTACACACCCGCGTGGATGAGGTATGTTGATGTGTCATCTTTGTTACTTATAAATGAAAGTCTTGGATTGCTTTCATCTTATACAAAAATCTCAAGAATTCGTCATATAAGAAGACGACAAAATTGGCCATCAATTGATACACCTCAACTATCGGATTTATTACCATCTTTTCTTGCCAGCTGTATACCAAGTTGTACTACTTACATATATCTTGGGCAAAGCATGTTACATTATGCGCATAAATATATTGTAAAAAGGAACAAGGTATTCAAGCCTAATTTTCATAACATTCTGAATGATAACAACACATTTTTTGACTGTAACCGTTATTTTGAAGATGATAATACACTACAAACTTGTGATGACACATATTTTGATTGTAACATGTTTTTTTATGACGATCACAGAATACCTGATGATAACATGTACTTTGACAGCTACACATCTTTTATGGATGACAATAATAGGCATGATACCTTTTTTGATTGTGTGACATCATGGTATCCTCATGGTATAATAGGGTCTACACTACAAATAGATAACATGTTAGGCGGTGGTTGTGAAGATGAACTTTCAGACTCGGCCAAGGTTTCTAACACACAGCAAAATACAGATATGCACATTGACCATACCCTACCACCCATACTCACCACACAAGATGTGTTAGCAAGTGAGCTTAGCCTTACATCAAAAAAGGACAGCTCTTTTACCAACCCAGAAGCACGAAACAAGCCAGTAAAACGCTCACCTGAAGAGATAAGGGCACAAAAAGCCCAAAGAAATCGTGAATATAAAGCTCGAAAGAAATTAGATACAAAAACAAAGCACTCACCTGACGAGATAAGAGCACAAACAGCCAAAAGAAATCGTGAGTATAGAGCTAGAAAGAAATTAGATACAAAAACAATGCACGTTGATCACACCCTACCACACGTACCCACCACACAAGATGTGTCAGCATGTGAGCCTAACCTTGCGTCAAATAAGGACAGCTCTTCTGCCAACCCAGAAGAACAAAACGAGCCAGTAAAGCACTCACCTGAAGAGATAAAGGCAGAATCAGCCAAAAGAAGTCGTGAATACAGAGCTAGAAAGAAATTAAATATAGAAAATGTATTTGACACAAAAGGATCAGCTGAAAATATTGATGCAAAAACTTATTTTGATGAGTATTCAAAACAGACCACCTTTTGTACTTGTTGTGTCTGTTTACATGAGGGAGGGTTGAATGAAATGCAATGCACACGGGATGACGCGGAAACAAAGGGTAATTTAAAACAAGCTATATCCCAATTTGTCACAAAGTTCACTGAAATGACATCAACTTCAGATGGCATATACAACACAGCTTATAAAGGTGCTTTTGATGATAACGGCTTTCTGAAGTTGGGCTCACATGTATGTAAAAGGTGTTATAAACAAATGAAATCAGGTCCAACCACTGAAAATGATACTTCTTCATTTATGGACGATGGGACAAGTAATGCACCAATAAACGCTAGAAAACGCAAAGAACCCCCTATGTTTGACTCTGACATCGATGATGATGATGATACAGGCTTCAATTCCGATGATAATATAACAATCAAGGAAACCGAAAAATCAAAGAATGGCAATGATGATGGGATCGACAACTTTATTCCAAAAGAAGCAGCCTTAAATTTCTTGTGGCCAGGGTTTATTCCATCTGAACTTTTGAATTTGAATGTTGTTGAAGTGTCCATGATAGCATTATTCAATCCAATATTAAATATCACCACTTTGCCTTCATATGGTTGTAGGGGGTCTAAAAGTGGATCAAGATACACAGTCGTAAATGACGTCGCTAAAGTAGCCGAAAAACTTCCTCGTATGCCAGAAATTGACTCAACTTGTATCTTGCGACACCCAAAAAGTAAGAATAATAAAGATCACATATTCAGGCCCAATCGTGTGAAAGAAGCATTGCAATGGCTAATTAAGCATAATCATCTATATAAAATGGCGGTTGAGCGAGGTGAATTGACAATCGATTTCAGTGATTTATGCGATGAAGAATCATCACAAGTTCCACAATTTGACATGGGCGATGAAGAAGATCATGCTGTAAGCGAAGCTTATAGAGAGAATAGACCTGACGATAATGTTGAAGGTGTATGCAATAAACATATTCCTGATCCAGATGGTGAAATAACTGAAATTCTACTGCAAACAAGCACAAATCCGTTAACCGAATTAAACCATCTCGCAGAGGTTGCAACTAAAAAACCAACCCCTGTTATGACTAGAGATTCCACTTTCAAGTTTGCCCATCCGCACAATGACAGCTTTTTTTACGAAAAATGTTTCCCTAATTTGTTTCCATATGGCGTAGGTGGCCCAAGTGACATGCATGGTCTTGATAATAATGACTTCGTTAAGGTCACCTTAGAACGAGGTGGTGATAGACGATTTCAAAAATGTGCAACCTATATTTTTTGTTTCTACACATATGTAATGCGAAGGAAAATAGGAGGTGTGAGTACTGTTGCTGCCAAAGATCACCTAGACGAACATGAACCTCCTGACATTGCAGATGACACCGATCCACTTACATCCGATAAAGTAACTGTTGAACAAGTAATCGGGGCATTAGAAATGTTGAAGAATAAAGCTGATTCAACTTTATCCACGCCAACTAAAACAAAATTGCAACAACAAATTGAAATGGTCCTCGCTCGACTTGTACCATATGGTCGCAGCTTGCCAGGAACCCCCGTTTATATTAAACACGAAAGACGCAAATTGTTATCCATGGTAAGTAGCAAACTCATGCAAATGGGTAGCTCTTTACGATATTTTTTAACTTTTGCGCCAGCGGACAGACATCATAATCGTTTGTATTCCACAATTACTCGAAATCAATCACAAATTCCGATACCTGAACAATATGACACACTTGGAAATGAAATACCCCAAGCAGAAAGGATAAATTTGCTCAGAGATCATCCAGCCTTGGCATGTCGATTGTTTTATAAAAAACAAGAATGTATATGGGAAAAATTAATTGCCCATTCTAAATCTAAACCATTCGGACAAACGGTTGTCGACTGGTGGAGGAGAATAGAGTTTCAAATGCGAGGTTCGCCACACTGTCATAGCTTGTTATGGATTTCAAACCTAATTGACAAAATCTATAAAACAAATTTGTCATCGAAAGATCCTAAAAAACAAGAGGAAGTGTTACGGTGTGTTGAAAAAGTGATAACATGCAATTTAATGGACAGAAATGACGCCGATGATGTCTTTACAGTGAATGACGGAATCATCGGTGATGACAAAATGCAAGAAAAGCATGCATCATGGTTGCCAGCACGAAGTTATTTTAAAGAACAAGATCACCCTTGTAAGTCTGAATTCAATTTATATATGAATGGCATACCACTAGACTTTACACCACCCTCAACTCACAAAAACACACCGCGATCCTCAAATCAACACAATCATCCTACCTCCAAAACAAATTTCAATTCTGATGCACAATCTGACCCACCTTTGCATGTGGACCACTCTTCCTCACTTCATTTACCTTTAAAAACAGAACCCCAATGTGTGATAAACGTTTCAGAAAATTTACTAACTGACCCCCTACCGAAAGACACCATACCACACACACATGATGACACTACCAATCAACAAAGCATTCCTACTGGCACACAAACAACATCTCCTCCAAAAATTACTTCCACAAATGAAACTGAGAAAACGGGTATCGGTCAAAAATTGGTACAAATATGGTATCGCCGGTTACAAATTGCTAATCAAATGCACAGATGCACCCAAACTTGCTTTAAATATAGCACAAGGTCTTTTAACAAGGTTTGTCGTTTTGGATTTTCATCCTTGGGTTGGATATGTCGCAAAACAAACCCGAATTCTGCCACAATAGTGGAAGAAAAAGATGGTAGAGGTAGAAAGCGTGTGCATGTACACCCACCTC
The DNA here is from genome assembly GCA_001247695.2 of Cymbomonas tetramitiformis. Classification (NCBI taxonomy): domain Eukaryota; kingdom Viridiplantae; phylum Chlorophyta; class Pyramimonadophyceae; order Pyramimonadales; family Pyramimonadaceae; genus Cymbomonas; species Cymbomonas tetramitiformis. The sequence continues at coordinate 11,800 of LGRX02004814.1, forward strand.
GAAATAATCTTTGGTTGAATAATTACATTATCAGTCCACTACTAGCAATTGCTGCTGGCGGCAACATGGATGTAAAATATATTGATAACGATGTTGGAGCTGCAGAGTATTGTGCATCTTATTGTTCTAAAGCAGAGGCACCGGATTCAGTTATTCTTCGTAACCTTGTTACCAAGAAGGTAGCCAATTTGATTCTTAAAAGCAATGCTATCACCGACAAACAACGGTTGTCTTCTGTTGCCAATGCACTCGTTGAGGCTACCCAGGTAGGTGCAATGCAAGCTTGTTGGACTCTACTTCGTCTTCCGTTTGTACAATGTTCAAGGGGAGTTCTTAGTATCAATACAGCTAAACATCATGACATCCCGTCATCGGTCATCACTGATGAAACTACACTAACTGAAATGGGCAAACAAGAATCCGCAATCGATATGTCCCCATCCACACAACAAGGCCGGCGACAGGCTTACACCAAATTCGTGAAACAACAAAATACAGTCGGAGGTTGTAAAGTTACATTTCATCAATTGTTGACTTACTTTTCGTTTCGAGAATATAATCCCAAGAAGTATCCAAATGATAATCATGTCAAAGAAAACCCGGTGTTAATAAAAATGTCTAGTGAAGGTGTTCCATCACATTTGGAGAAGTTTAGAGTATCAAACGTTGTATTCACTCCTTATAATTCACCTAAGGTCATTTCATTATGCCCATACTATCCGATTGACCTGACAAATGAAGATTCTTGTTACAGCACATTGCTGTTACATTCAATTTGGCCTAATGGTCAAGAAGAGAAATTGCTAGATATGTCAACAACAGCCATTGAACGACTAGATACATTAATTAAAAACCAAATGTTGCCGACTTACGTTTTATCAACTCTTGAAACAATAAAAAAAAGTGAAGATATTTTGAAACAAAATGGAACCCCAACACACGACTCGTCAGAAAATACTTGTGAAAATGATTATCAACCAGAGTGTTCCACGAAACACGAATTTGCTGACACCCCACAACAAGTGTACAACTTTGAAAACAATCTCAGTAACATATTAACTGATATTTCAATCAACCAAAAGGCCTTTCTTGCTAATTTTGTTGCCAACAACCTAAAGGCTCATTTGAATTCGCTTCAAAACGCTAATAGAGCGACGACAGATGAAGAACTCGAACTAATAAAAGCTGGTACAAAGGTGCCATTATCAAATGAGGAAGATGAAGAAACAGCACTTGACCATATGATCACTGGTATGACTGAAAAGCAGAAATGTGCATACGACAAAGTGACATCCCACTTAACTGGTGAGGATCCCAATCAACTTAGAATGTTCATATCAGGTGAAGGTGGTACGGGGAAGAGTTTTTTAATACAATCCATTAAAAAAAAAAGCACAACTAATATATGGCAAGGCAAGCGGTTTACACGGAAACACCTTAGTTGTAGCTCCCACAGGCAATGCAGCCTTTAATATATTTGGGTACACATGGCAGAGCGCTTTTTTAAAAACACCCACAGATGGCAATGTAACCGCTCCATTATCTCAAAACAAAGCAGATAGTTTGTCACGTAAATTGAAGGATTGTAAACTTTTAATAATCGATGAAATATCAATGATCGGTTTAGCTGAATTATATGATATACATAAACGCATGTGTGCAGTAAGATCCTCACCAGACAATAACACTGATAAGCAATTACCATTTGGTGGAATTCATGTTATCATTTTGGGTGATCTCTATCAATTACCGGCATTTGGTGCTGCCGTGTATCAGAACCCAACATTAAAAACAAACAACCCGGAATATTATAGTGCATGCGTGCAAGGGAAAAAAATCTGGAATTCTATCACATCATATATTGAACTTACTGAAAATGTCCGACACCAGTCAAAAGAGGGAGGTCCCTTGCCATTTCTGGCAGAGTTCTGCAAGGCAGCTCGTGTTGGACTCCCTTCAATCGACCAATTTGCAAGTTTCTGGAAACATTGTTTGTGTGGAAGTGTAAGCGAAGCTCAGAAAAAAGCTCCTCCAAATGCTATGTGGGTTGCTGCATCTCATAATAAAGTGAATGAAATCAACAAAATCTGTTTTGAAAATCTAGTGAAATCGGGAAACACACACTTTAGGATACACGCGAGACATTATTCAGCAAATGGTGATGTAGTGACAGAGGAAAAACAATATGAGCTATCCAAAATTTCTAAAAGCACATCTAAAAGTCTGCCAGACCATAATGATATTCAAGATGTGCATTTAGATTTAGCTGTCGGGAGTAGAGTGATGAGTACAAGCAATTCAGGAACACAACTAGGATTGTACAATGGCGCACAAGGCACTGTGATAGGTTTTGGATTCTCAGGACAGCCGTATGAAAAAATTTGCCATCAGTAATGGATGCTGTCAAAGATAACTATGAAATCCCAATTGTGTTTGTGCAAATGGATGGTGGTGATGGATGGGGTTATCAAGGAGAGTCAATCAGTTTAACGATTCCCAGGGTTGTGCCATTTGTTGCTGAAGCAAGTCGATCAAAATTATCAAAAAAGTATGTACGAAAACAACTAAAACTTAAAACAGCCCATTGTATAACTATACACAAAAGCCAGGGATTAACCGCAAAACACGGATTGGTCGTGTGTCCCACTGAAAATGAAAAAGAATGCTTTGCTCCAGGTTTAGAATATGTCGCAATATCACGTGCACAATCCATTACTGATGTATTCTTGATAAGTCCTTTACTTAACTTTCATTTTGCCTCAAATCGGCACGCTTCAGTGCGAAAATCAATTCAACTAGAGTATGAAAGATTGTCTTGTTTAAAAAGCGAACACGTTGATGTATACATTGATACACCAATGGTGTTTGTCACCACTGAATCCATGCCTGTGGATCGCAAACAACCCGCCAAGACATCTCCCAAGGATGCCCCCAAACGGATCATTGTATCTCAAAGTAGTGTATTACATAGTGGTATTCCAAACTTTGGAAATACGTGCTACTTTTCTGCAGTGATGCACATATTTACAAAAGTTCCTTGTTACTTAAATCACTTTGCACACACAATTCAACCAAAAGACAACATCCAGGGGCTAATTTCAGCTTTACATTCCTTGTCTACTCAAATAACAACAGGAGCTTCTGTACAACCCGAACAATGTTTATTTTATATTCGACAACGTCTTCCAGAATATAACAACTCGTCTCAACATGATGCGGGAGAGTTTTTTGTGAAACTGCTCAATTTACTTAACCCGATTTTACCGATAACATCATTTCAAGGAAAATACAGATACACACGTATATGTAAGAATAATGGGTGTAATGGTCAGGTGCACAATCTAATTCGAGATACAACTTTCATTTTGAATATACCTACATCTAAATCTACTATATCCTTGAAAGCTTGTATTAATCATGCCCTTGGTTGTACGAACATTCTATGGCAATGCCCTGTGTGCAAAATTAACAGTAGTATTAATGCACAACTTAAAACGTTTGAACAACTACCAAAAACCTTAGTCATGTTGATTGCAAAATATGATAATCGCGGTGAAAAGTTGCCTATACACGTCTCAATTACACAAACATTGTGCTCAAAGGACCTTAAACTTGCACATCATGATGTCACCTATAAATTGATAGGAGTGGTGAAGCATTTTGGTCAAAACATTTCTTCAGGGCACTATACATGCTGTATACTTCAACAAAATGGAAGTTGGATACAATGTGATGATGACAATGTATCTGAAATTAAAATATCAAGTTTAGCAAACGATGCGTACATGTTAGTATATACGATCACACCTATTGCAGAAGATGACGTGAATCCAAACAATAATTCCACAAGCAGTTTGTCTACTACACCGATAAATGTTGTAGATACTTTATTACCAATCAATTCATCAATTGTGCACATCCCTTGGGAAGCCAACTCATGCTTTGTTGATCCGTGCATCGAATGGTTATATCATCTATCTACCAAACACATATTTTCATCATCTGATCACACACTTACTCAATTAGTTTATGACAGTATTTGGGCTCGATACAAAGGAATTGCCAATGATATTTCTTGTTGTAGAAATAAATTACGTCATTATCTTACCTTGCATGAAGATGGTGCCAATGGGCGCTTTGGTTCATTACATGTCACTTTTAGAACAATTTTCTCAAAATCTTCTGACAGTGTAGCCCTACATATACAACAGCATTATAAATGCAGTGCTTGCAATGCTGAAAAAACTAAGGTTACATTTGCTTGTCCCTGGAGTCCACATTCATGGTGTTTAAATATCTTATACACGTACCGTCAAGTATTCAAGTGTGATCACATAGATCCATTCAAGTTGATCGAATTTTACACTAAACGTCCCCATGTTTCCACATGTACCCAGTGTGTATCCCTTGTAAGCGAAACCCTTACAGACGATTTAGCGATTACTGATGTCGCAGACAATTTGTCCAAGACCGAACACCTTTACCAACAGATAAATTCCCCACCAACTTCTATCATCATTAATGTTGCAACCATCAGAAGCAACACCCCACATGTAAACATCATCCCATGTGCAGCCGAAAATATATTGATCCTGGCCAATGGTGATACACATAGATATGATTTGACAGGGGTTGCGCATTATACTGGATCTCATTTTTACATTTCTGTAAAACATGATCATTCATGGGTTCTTATAGACAATTTTAATGACCAAACATACCGAGAAATTCTTTTACCAACGCATCCAGATCCAACCAAGTTTCTGTATTTATACACTTTATCATCAATGTAATCATACATACATTTCTCAAGAAACATCAAATCAACTTACATGCCTTCAAGGTCCACCAGTTATCTTGTGGATGAAGATAACCCACTAGCCTTCCTGTGGATGAGGATGGCCCACAAGCTCTTCTTGTGGATGAAGATAGCCCACTAGCACTTCCTGGCCAGATGAGTGGCTCACACACACGCCCGGGTAAATAGTTCCCTGAGCTGTCACGTGTTAAGATGGCCCTTTAGCCTTTCTGTGGATAGGAAATAGCCTCGGCTCTCCTCCACGTAGATGAGGATGGCCCTAGCCCCTTCCTTGTGGATGAGGTTGCTCCCACTCTGTAGTCAAATGCGTTCACAAGACATCTTGTGATATGGGATGGCCCACTATGCTTTCTGGTTTGAGATGGCCCTAGACCTTCTCAGCAGATGAGATGGCACTAGCCGCTACAATGAATGAGGTTGACTCACACATTTCCTGTGGGTAAATGGTTCACAAGACCATCCTGTGTAAAGGATGGCCCACTAGCCCTTCCCCTAGCTGTGAATGAGGATGGCCCACTAGACCTTCCTGTGGATGAGGATGGCCCACTAGCCTTCTAGTGGTGATGGTTGGCCCACAAGCCCTTCATGTGGTTAAGAATGGCACACGAGCTCTCCTGTGAATGAGGAGAGCCTACTAGACATACCTGTGGATGAGGTTGTATCACAAGACTTTCCTGTGATAAAGGATGTCACACTAGCTCTCCTGTGATGAGGATGGCCCACTAGCCCTTCTGTGGATGAGATTGGCTCACAAGCCTTCCAGTAAGTATGGATGGCCCACAAGCACCTCCTGTGTATGGGTTGGTTCACAAGCCCTCCTGTGATAAAGGAAGATCCACTAGCCTTCCTGTGGATACTAGGTACGCTCCCATACCCCTTTTAAGTAAATGTCAAATGTCTTAGCCCCCTAGTGTTAAAACTGCTAAAACAAGTTATTTGTATGATAACTGGCCCATAAGTTTTCTCCTGTACTATTTGGACCACTACAAATACAAGTGGGGTTACCAAGATATTTCATCACATATACCAATTTTAACACAGTTTAGCTAATTTTCAATTGAGGTTTTGTCTGATGTATTTGCCTACGGTGAGACTTTTTAATATTTACTGCTATGGGGTTTTCATTTCCTAACAGATATGCCGGAAAAAACAGAAATCCTGGTACAAATGTTGTACATACTAATGATTGTCACCTTGTTCAAAGCGGACAAATCTTTACTTGGATTTCAAGCATTGGGAAGACGTGCACAACGAGATCCTAACGGCTGGACAAATATGGGTGGTCCCTGTTTGGCAACCTCTTTTGAGGGACTCAATAAGTGGATACAAGGTGGAGATGTCTACATCGCCTCCGTTTCTTCTTTGGGGAAGAGAATTGGTATTTTACTTGCCCGAAAGCATGAATCACGGCCAAATGATATGGTATCTCTAGACTGCAAATTTATACTTATTGGACTGGGTACCTCTGGTCAGATCGCCTACAGCGATAATGTCCAGAAGGCATTGAGTGAGACGTATCCTTTCTATAATAAAGAGGCACACACAAATGGCTATACCGCTGGTAAGCAATGGCAAATGTTTTATAATCTTTGCATATTGTGTTTGTTTCTTGTACATTGCAGCATACTGAAGTGAATTTGGTTTATGATGCAGAAAACGGCTATGAATATAAGCCACGGCCAGTATGGAGTATGACAGTAAGCGATGGAAGTGGGTTTATCTGTTTTACTAGCACAAGAGCCAATGATGCTGCTACAGTCCGAATCGACGTACGAAATTTCAATTTCCATGATACTGACACAGTCAAGCATGCCAAAAAGTACCTAATTGTGGAGGAACAAGCCTGGGCAGAAAGACCTCTCAAAGTAAGCCCCTATACTTCAATTCTCAAGTTCCTGCCTATGTTTAAATCTAGCATTGATTTTGAAACATCCATATAATATTTCCCAACTTTCACATGCCTACTGCCAGCTTTGAATACAAATAAGCTCAACGTTTACTTGGCAATAAAGTCAATGCTCTTAGTTCAAACCAATACCTCAATCAATACCCTAGGTAAAACAATGATACTTATAATAGACAAATGAATAAACTTTAGGCGAAAGCCTAGGAATCAAGATCTCAGAGCCTAATGCCAGAACCTAAGCGCCGAATCTGAGAGCTGACTGTGTGATAATGTTGCATATGAGTACACAATAGTTGAGGTTGATGAGTTGCATGAAGAGTGACAATAAGGAGGCAATGTGCGGCACAAAGACACTACATGAAGGCTGAATGGCATTTGTTTGCTAACATTCAATACTCGACTAACCTATATGTGCCGCAGGTACTTGAATGGGACACCGAGGACCATCTTCCTATCTGGGACACCAAAACTAACGAAAAGGATTGCAAGCTATCAAACGTCTGGAAAACCCGGCTGGACCCGTTTACTAGCCCCATGGAGCACATAGCTATGTTATGTGGTTTTGTGCAAGAACTCCCCGAATATCAATATGCTTTCAAGGATTACTTTGAAGGAACTACATTACTGGAGTTGTTTGGTACCACAACAGTTCATGAATCTTCATTTCCAGGTGAAACCAACTTTTAGATTCCGAGTGTTGTTCCATTCAAGTTTTGATAACTGCCGAAAATGTAACAATCTAACATACATTACATGAACAGGTCTCGGTCCTCGCCATATAGTGGAGTGCCTTAATGCGACCGTCGCTGCGTCGTGCATTCGACACGTATGTCTAACTCCGTTGCTACTCTTTCTCATCGTCTACTTGCATTAGCCTCCTATAGGCTCTTGCCACTCACGGAGCTAGCGATCATAAGCTATGCTGCATCTAAGGGGCATCCATACGCTCCAGAGGGTTTAAATATGCCGTATGCGTGCTCATCATCGTGCCTTAATCTATGGTACCGTCAAAAAGATACACTTTCTTTGGTGAGTGGAAAAATAACATCAAATACTTCATCTGGAGGCAATACGATAAACATCGACAAGACTCTTCTAGGACAAGATATGCCCAGTGATGACGAGGTGAATTCACAATTTCATTTATCTAAATGTGGTCTCCTTGCTACTTCTTCCACTTTGGTTTGAGAATCACCTGCATGTAGGGTCTTTAACCAATAGGTGTGATGAGAGTCACAATTTGTTAACTTATTTTGGATCTATGTTGCATGTTAACCAACCAACCACTTACTTAACGATACCTTGTTATTTCACACTTAACGATACCTTGTTCTCTTTCACACTTAACGATACCTTGTTCTGTCACACAGAAGCTGCACCTGCCAATTCACGAGAAATATCCCAAGCGCCATATTTTCTGTCGACCATTGAAAAAAGAGGCTAATGCAGCTGAGAAGAACAAGAAACGCAGGGAGGCTCCCGGAAGCGTGAAAGAGCCCGAAGTGTCATATAAGGCACCAAAAACCTTATCCAGAACTCTAAAGCAAGATATTGGCATTGGGCCATGGAGGTAATCTCTATTTCCTAGCTCAAATTCCTTTCCTTAATATCTTCTTTCATTTATGGAAGAAACTGGCTATGCAATAGTGAATGCCTAGAACTAGTGCAATGTGTAGAACTGAAAACCTGAAAAGAGACAAGATTTCTACTGACTGGCAAATTTGAGGTTGACATGAAATTATGTTAAAGATGGCGAATAAATTCCAAGAACTGGCTTGGAGCTGGTAAAGGCTTAACTGCTGGTAAAGGCTTAACTGTAACCGGTTAACCATAGTAACCACTGGCATACTATGCAGGTTCCATGATCCAAAGGAACAACTTCTTCTACGAAAGCAACACCCGAATAACACCACCAATCCTGCAGAACATCCAAAGCCAATAGGTTTTGAATACCAAATTGTTCGGGTTTTCAATAAACAAGGTATTATTCCTTGTCTAATATTCCTTGCAATTTTGTTTTTGCTAACCACTTAATCTTAGCATAACATTGTTTTGCAATTCAGGTGGCGTATCTCAGATTCCAACATTGGGTATCATTGTGGACTTTAATAAGCTCACTGCCATCCAGAAGAAACGAGCCCTTCGAGATAGCTATCACAAGGCCACTGCAAAGCTGTTCAAGAACACCCCTAGTGACACCATTTTAGGCACAGGCCAACATTATGCCATCTTTTGGTGTGACAACGAATTAACGCATATACACACCTCACAAATCCCAAGTTACTTACTAGTTGGCAACCATTTTGCAGAAAACATCAAGTCAAATGCTCTGCCTTTTTTCAGAGGAGACAAACAAAAGCTTGAGGATGGAAAGAAACCCCGCACACCGGCCACTGGCTGTCACGCAATTCTCCCTTCGGATCACATCAAGGCCTTAGCTCTGGAGGAAATCAGGGTTCGAAAACTGGCTATCACCACACTCTCTACCCACTTTCACAAGTTTGACATTGCCGAGGACACCATTCCACAGGCAATTAATGATCTCATTAAGGCAGGTCCATATGACGGTATTCTGGCGCCACACAAGAGATATACAGCTGGTCATCCCTTTCATTGAAGAATGTCTATTCGGTTATACAAACTGCCACTTAGTCAACTCTCTGCCTTATAGACTATGGTAAATTTGATTTTTTTTAATGCCTACTTGCACTACCTTGCACATTTTGTCATCATCACCCAATTTACTCACATGTTTGCCCAATGATTATATTACAATCCCATGCTCTTGAAAAATCATCATTAACTCAAACATTTTTTTCAATTGTGTCAAACCTATATTCATTCCATATATGAATCGCTCAACCCTCAATATGTGAATTGCTCAACACTAACACTATTGCTCAGCACTAACACTCACTAACACTATTGCTCAGCACTAACACTGCTTAACTTTGCTTTCCTATAGTTCGTTCAGCATTAGCTATAGCATTTCTCATTTAAACATCTATATTCAATCTCCACATTAGATGATAAAAATTCAGCCGGTGAACTTGAAATTGTAACCAGTCTAACTATCATATATTAGTCCAAATCACCGTAATATGTAGGCCGAATTCACATGACCCATAATCAACATCTTATCTAAATGCAGAAAATATGCCCCCCACCCTCGTGTACAATACATTTTTATACATTGGAACCAATGAGTGGGTATGATTAATACCAACTATCGTCAATACACGTCTACTTCAATTCAATGGCCACCAACCTAGTAATTTGGAAATTGATTTTTCCCCACCTGTACGTTCACGTACCCCCTATACAACACGATCACAAATTCACAAAGACAATGAATGAGAATCATTCTCAGAATGAGAAAACAAAAGACACGCGTGACGTGCAAGAGAAAAGTGTGTAGTGTGTAGTGTGCTAGTGTGCAAGAGGGACAAGTGTGAGGGCCTCTGAATCCTGGCCAATGAAAGGGGGGGTACTACGTCACAGACACCACCGACTGCCCAATGAAATGGCTGTGGCATCCGCTGAAGTTGCAAGTTCCAACTTGAATGCAAAAATCTTGTAAAAACACATAAAATCAAATGTCTACACTCTAGTCATAGTCACAGCCTAGCGTGTGACACATCACATACAGTAGTGCCATGCCATGCCATGCCACCAGACGGTCACGAGGCGAGGCGAGGAGACCGGACGAAAGCATCGGACGACTATACTCCGTTCCCATCCGATCGCACCAGCGCGAGCCCGCGAGGAAGCCGCAGTCCCGAACCGGAACTCCCAATAATATTCGGAATAAAAGAATAACTTGCGTGTAACAATCGAATGACAACTGGGATCAACAGATACGTCATCGTCAGTCGCCCCCGTATCATACGTATGGACACGCGTATGCAGGCTTTGCCGTATGATAAGGAGCAGGGTTCGGATACCGATACGGAGCACCGATACGGTTGTCACGTTGTCACCAGATGTTTACGATACCGATACCGATACCGATACCGATACCGACACCGATACCGACACCGATACCGCTACCGTTGCGTGTCACGTGCCACAGTAGGTAGACTCAAGACTGGTACTTTATTAGAGTCGAGAAGCATCGCCTACGTTAGTCTTGCTGAAAAGCCTAAACTTACGTGAGTGCTCCTCTCGAAATATCGTTTGTTCAGAGAGAATGGCAATGCTTGGGACATTATTTGGCAAAATGCCCGCAAATTATCTTCCAGTGTTACTATTGGTCATCGTCTTGCCCTATGAACGGACGAATATGGTCTCTGCGATCGAAGCTAAGTGCAGTGCCTGCAAAGCTGTAGCGGTAAGTCCGCATCTGCGTTCTTTTGTTTGTTGGCAGTAAAGCACCTTCTAACTTATCTCGTGTTTTCAGGAACGCATAGAGATGGCTCTTGATGAGGTCGGAATCGAGCTCCTTGGATTTCTCACACAGGCTGCAACTGTCGTTTCTTCCTTGTGTATCCTGCGATAGCCTGTAGCGGATACATGCAACGTGTATGTACCGGGGGGGAGGGGGGGGTGTTCGAGTGGGAGAGTTCTTGTGTTTTTCAACTGGTTCACCTTCCAACTGCATCAGACTTTTCCCTGCTCTTCGCAGAAATTATATCGCTTCGAAGCACAAGTCGATAAAAAATGCCTCTGCGCATCGTAGGTTTTTGTTGGTTTCTATCTAGTTTAATTCGATCGATCACAACTGTACGATCGCAAAAATATTTAGCTGTTTAAATGCAAATAACATACTGGATTGTGCTCGATTCCTTCGTGACGATAACAACAAAAGCAGAAATGTGGTTTGTGTTGCATGGCATCACGACACAGCAGAACCTCCCGCGACTCGCTCCCTTGGTTATGTAGCGTGATGTACCTGTATGTTTTTTTTACTTGCGAATCGCTTTCGTGTTGCTAAAAACTCTTTCCTTTGCATATTCACCTTTGGTAGAAGCGTCGGCCCCTGATAGAAACGTCGTGACTACAGAAGCTGTTGTGCAAGACCACCTCCGCTACCTCTGGCATCTCGCGCGTTCAATTTCCCTGGATTCGTAAAGTGGCGCTTTGGATCTTCGAAGACTCATAGGCTGGCGAACCCACACGAATTGGTTATGGTCACTCTTGACGCGCGAACGTGATCGCCAGCAAAATCTGTGGCACGAACACGAACAGGGCGTGTTATGCTTGTGCAAGAAAAACTGGCATTGTAAGCGCAAGGCAGTCATTTGTGGCTCGCCGTGAAAGTTTGAACCACCAGCGTTCATCTGAGAGCCTGCTCATCCGTGATCTAGAGGGAAGAAAGTGCACAACCCTGGACGTCTACCGTAGCTAGATCGTTACACGGTTCGAGTTCTCGTTTGTCCATTCTAAGCAGGGTGACGTCACTTTCCAACAAACTATCCACCAAACTACATGTCATATCCCACGCAAGCGGCTTTTCCGGTTTGCGCGTGGACGCGCTTTTTGCCACGTAGTTTGAACTCGCAGGCTCGTGCGTGACTGACAACTGTCAGAGTAATTTACTCTCCCAGGAAAAGCCACATCAAGACCTAGATTTACGTGGCCGCCTGGACTCGCAAGGCGTTCGATTCGGCAAAGTGGTGGATTACAAGTACGCACGCTGCTTGCGGATCCCACCAGAAAGCTATCTCTGCTTTGCGTTCCCGGAAGACAGGAGCTTTGCGTGAAAAGTGCACGGATGAACTTAACAGATAAAAACTTCTTGTATTGCGATCACGAGGCTGTACAGTCTTTTACGTGCATCATATCACCCCGGCACTGTTTCGTTTGCACTTGCAGCGCTGGCTGTAAGATCCACTACAGTTTGTCGCAAGCAGTATGCTGAACTTGGGAAACGGGAGTGTGATGCTCCAGAATGAGCGAGCTGAGAATGGTCGAGTTGTTTGACGACCTTTGTGAATCCATGAGTAAATATGGTCTCGCTACCGAGGTGTGCAAAAGCTCTTGATGAGATCCTTGCTCTTGTTCTCTTCGTTCACGATCACGTTTGGATCCAGTTGACCATGCCACTTGCACGGCCGGCACGCTCTGTCAAAGCTAAGGCAAGTCATCACGATCTTCTCTCTTGCAGGATGGCACACCGGTGTGGGTGCTGAAGGCTGGCAAGAAAGGTACAGAGAGAGAGAGACGAAGGCCTACTGCAAAGGATGTTACCAAGCTTGATCATTGAGTTGCCCTCTTATTCCACTTTTGGCAAACCTTTCATGCTAAACCCTCGACTCACGTGTCAATTTGCTCCATAGGACTTTCAGCGGTTTTCCGGCTGGCAGCGGCATATCTGCGAGCTCCCGTCACTTGGTTTGACATCGGTTTGCATAATTTGCTGCAGACAGAGAAGCATCACTTGTTTACTACTGGAACGTTGCTATTTCCTTGAGGAAACCTAATGTGGGTTTTCGTCACAGGACTTGCAACGGGCGCAAAGGGCAAAGCGGAAACCAAAGATCTGACGTCATACTGTGGAGCGTGAGTCCCGATCATTTAGCACCTGAAACTCTTCCCGGGAGCGTGCATAGCGCCGAATTAGTCCAACCCAGAGGATCTGGCACGCTGCCACCGGGATCCTGAAGACCCATGTTTCTTGTGCATATCTACTAGAGAACAGATTTCTGGCGATCAATTTCAGACTGTTCTTATTTTGCCTCTCGAGATAAGGACATATCCTAAAGCCTTCGAACGTTCTGTACCGGTCGAAGTGTTCCTCAAATCTTTTTTCTTAGTGTGTTGTGTGTAATATCTGCAGGCTACTCGAGGAGTCCGAGGAGAGCGTAAGTTTTCTACTTCCTAACTCTACTCGCCTGCAACTTTACTGAATATGCTGTGTGTCCAACCTTCTGAACATGCCTTGGGTTTTACCTGAGTTCACCAGTGGAAGGAGACCGACCTGTCCGACAAGGTGAACAGCTGCACATGACTTTTTACTGGCTTTGAATACTTTTTGGGGGAGGTGCAGCTCATGGAGGCAATCCAGTCCGATGAGCTAGAGCACACCAAAGTTGCTGATATTCTTTGTAAGCAGATAACTCATCACTGCAAGGAGGTAATCCCCTCATCTATTCGGAACCTGATTTCTGTGACCAACTACGACAACTGATAGGAGCTATCGATGGTAATTGCACTCATGTTGTGCACGGTATCTTGGCTATATTTATCCCGATTCTGCAAGCAAGTTCTTGCTGGTACACTGGAGGATTAACATGTCATTCTTGTTGGGTTGTTGGAACAGCCCAAAAAGCCCAAAAAGTCGAAAAAGAAAACAGAGTTGTGAGAAGCAAATGGCTTCTATCGTATAATGTCAACAACTTGAACAGCGCTAAATTAGGATATGAAATTTCTTTGCATGTGTACCAGTGCATGTGAAAGTACTCCACATAGGAGATGGCAAGCTAGTGCATGCACTCGACGTAGTAACCCAGTAATGTAGGATAGGCAAGTTAAATATTAGTACTTCATTCTTTAAGTTGATTTTTTTGATTCTGATGCAATCTGATGCGTCCCATTCATATGTATTTAGGTAGCGTACATGTAGCAAAGGTGTGCATAATTCCGATGCCAATTATTTGTTGCCACTGGCGTGCATCCAAGACATCAGAACATTGTCCTCCCATAAGTCATGTGGTTGCGATAGTATGACGAGTACATGCCTATTTTGACACTTTTGCATTCAAGTCGGGCCAAGCGTCCACCGGTACGTGCTGTGCGGTATGTGCTAATGCAGGTCATGATAGTCCCAAAGCAGGATATATTGCTTTATCATTGCTGTGGGCACACTATGTGGATAGTAACACGTTAGATTAACTTATTAACTCTTACTTTCTAGCAGTCCTTTAGTGTGGTATAAAAAGCCATCAGTCTGAGCGATCGCTCACCCTAAATAACTAAGCCAGAAGACTGCCATGCCAGATTCTGTTAGATCCGTCATCTGTCATTTGGTAGCTGCATGTCAGTGACCCGATCCATGAAATCAAGTCAATTCTTCTTTAATCATCTCTTTTTAATTCCGATCTCTCATCTGATTCAGCATGTAACATCAGTCATGCATATGGCTCTGGATCTGGCATTCCTGTGACTGACATACAGTTCCTTTGTCATATATCGTAGACTAATCATGTTGTGTCATCCTACTATATTGTCACACTGTCATACTGTGTTGTCATATTGTCGTACTGTCATACCACGTCATACTATGTCCCCTAGTACAACTCCCCCCCGCCCTAGATGTGAACCGTCCTCGCGGACATTCACAGGGTGACCACTTGACAATTTTTATCTCTCTCGTATGGTCCATCTGCACATCGGAAGTTTCAGGCGAGCTTCTTGAAGGTCACGCTGCCAACGATCACCATTGATTCCACCCATCCTTTCACGACCGATATCTAGGGCAGGTCTTCAACGTGACTCTCGTTGAAGTCTTCCGCGTGTACTCCCGCGTCGTAGTCCGCGATATACCGCCTTTACGTCCTCAATGTTCTCGCTCAAGTGCAACTCGCAAAACAGGTGGTGTAACAGCGCACGAGGTACTGCGCACACTGCTTGAGCGGATCCCATTCTGGGTACGTTAGACGCATCGTTCCCAGATTGAGAAGTGTTCTCGTGTTTATTGAGCGTGGCCTTAGCAGGACAAGGCGTGGTTCTAGTGCATTGCAGCAGGGGCGCACTTATCGGTGCGTTCGTCCAGATATGTGTAGGCTTCATGTACCGCGGGGCTCTATAGCGGCAGTACATGGTCAGGTGTGGTTTTGGAAGTCCTCGAAACACTGGTCGCGTGTGCAGTCCGCGAGTAGCTTCGCATGTTGGATTCTCGATGAAGTAGTGGGCGGGGTCGTAGAAGTCAATGATCTCCCTGGTACGTTGTACTCGCCGGTTTGCAATATTAATGTCGGACTCTCCGGTGGTCTTGCTTTGCTGTACTCGGTGCAGGGAGCGCTGGCCCACATCATGTCGAAGTAGTGCCGGGGATATTGTCGACAGTCCCACTTCAAGATGCATGTCGCGTGCAGCAGGTCCTACTTAGCCTTCCTTCGGAAAGATATCCACCGTCACCACCTCGGACCTCGCATCCTTTGAACTGGCGCTGGAAGTGCGTCTCCATTGAACCTACTATTCCGCTGAAGAGTACCAAGATGCGCGTAGGTTTCTCCACTTCCATCAGGTGGGGTTGAAAGGCAGTGCGAGCTCCTCTCGTAGTAGGCATTGGTGGTCGTGATCGCTGCTAGCTGAGATCCCTGGGAGGCTTGCTTCTCGTTGTCTTCCGACGTCGGGTCGACCGTACTCCTTGCTCTCGCTTCTCCTCTTCCTCCTCGAATATGCGTAGGGGCTCCAGTCTTCCACCTTTGCCCTCCAAGTCTTCTCTCGCTCTCCATTGGTTGTGGCTGTTGGGCAGCCCTTTCCATTTGGTGAGCCATTCTTGCACCACGTGGTCGCCTCTTCCTCCTAGCTCGCGCGAGTGCGGGTGCGGAGTATTCGCTCCACTTCATCGACTTCGCGTATTGGCCTTCCACCATGACTGGCAGTGACGCCTACGCGTAACAGACGCAAATCGTGCACCACGATCAGGCGTCAAGTTTTGGCAGACCCGAGTAGGCAATCGAGGTCCGCCTTTCCGCAGGGTCCTTCGTATCATGCATGCATCATGTATACCGAATGGCACGAGCGGAGACGGCAGAATCCGCCCTACAAGTGATTTTTGCAGGCCGGCTTGAGCATGCCCTAGCACCCAAGGTTGTCAATACGATGAAAAGTAGACTGATAATCGGACTGATCGGCCGTCTGATCTGATCTGATTTCTCCGATTTCTCTGATTCGTCCGATCGTGGGTAATCCGGGAACACTTGGCCGTAGGATGGGTGTGTTTGGGGGTCATTGGGGATGTTTTAGAGCCATCCTAGGGCGTCAATCCGTCAAATGGGTATGTACGCATCGCTATTACATATGTTGTAGGTTTGCATCGATTTGACATCATAGGCGCAATATATCGAAAATGTCGACAACATTTGTAATGTGACATAGTTTTAGCGGAGACAAGGCATTTTCCCAAAATCTGAAATACGTATCCTTTCGGGTTGAAAACTCGTGTACAAAGAGGCATTTCATAGACGAACGTTTTCATATACCATTTGTTATCATGGGCGCAATATATCGAAAATGTCGACAATATTTGTAAACTGACATGGGTTTGGCAGAGACAAGACACGATTTTTCCAAAATCTGAAGTACGTATCCTTTCGGGTTGAAAACTGGTGTACAAACAGGTGTTTCATAGACGAACATTTTCATATATAACCCTACATTCTGGGGAAATCAGAAGACATGTCTTCTGAACATCTTCTGAATATCTTCTGCGACGTCTTCTGGGGTCCAAAAGACTTCTAGACGACATCCAAAAGACGGCTTCTACGCGTCTTATAACGTCTACTATCTTCCGAGTTCAAGAAGACGTCCAGATCCTCCAGAAGATCTTCGGGGCAGATGTACAGAAGACACCCAAAATATATCTTATAAATGTCTTCTATACATCCGTTATGGGTGTATCACGGGGAAGCCGATACATTCCCCCCCCCACTGTATGGGGGCCTGCTTCTCCTTGTTTCACCCCTCGCCCTGAGTGCCTGTCATTTCGTCATCTGCCACCGCTCCGGCCGTTCCGCACCGCACTCGATAAAACACCCACGTATTTTATCTCAAGGTTCGGTATCGATAGTACGATAACCACGATATATCGACGATGTCGTCAATATCGTCCTCTGTCGACGGCAGACTTTTACATGTCGCCCTCAGTCGACGGGAGATTGTTACATGTCGCTCTTAGTCGACGGCAGATTTTTACATGTCGCCCTCAGTCGACAACTAAAAAAACTGCTATCGCCGTCGCGATACCACGGCCCCTCATCGTGTGCTGTCGACATATCACTGGCCATTGCGGGTATCGATACCTAGAGGAGGGAAATTGACATGTCGCGACAACGACAGGCCACAAGAGGCGGGCGCGCGCACACACACACGCACACGCACATATTCTCCAATCGGTGATTGAGTTGCTATTATCTCAGATCGATGTATCGGATTCAAACTCATCAATAATAATCGTTGTCCACAATCAATAATGTGGCTTGCTTGCATCATGCCATGATCGACGACGGCAATGTGCGTCTTATTATAAAGGCCTGAAGACGCGCACAGAAATCAAATAGAAACACGCAAAATGGGGGGTACGCGAGCACGAGGACCAACCGGATCGGTTAGGGGTAAGTTGGTCCCGGTAGGAATGGCGCCGATGCATTTCGGCCAATCACACGGGCTCAGGGCATCGGTGCCGTGAAACGTACCCAAACAGGCCCGTTCGATCGTTATGGTGGCGATGAGATAGAGTTCACGGTATCCGAAATCAAGGGTGAGAGACAAGACTATCCTGGGGGGCCTGGCACTGAAGGTGTTCCGAAGTTTTTGATTGGATGGGAGGCCCTCCCAGATGACGCGGACACTTGGGAGCCGATTGAACATCTTCCTGGCTCGGAAGGCCTGGCTGGTCAAAGGAATTCAGGATCGCCGAGAAGAAACGTATATCAGAACTTGAAAAACAATTGGAGTCAGCGAAAGCCAAAAAGGCCCGCTCAGTGCAAGATGTTGCACGCAGCGAAGCTGGTGCGTGAAACGTATGTTTTGCCCGCATGTATTTTCTGGCCCGAATTTTGTATTCACTATGCGTGGTGTCGGTCAGTTTTCTACAGATAGCGAACGAAGACGGTGATTGATGTTCGTTGCATGTGGTTTTTCAGGTAGTGAAAGCGCCAGTGTATACACCGATTCCAAGACCAGGGGGCGTAAAGCTGCGTGTTGGGAGCATTTCTTGGAACGACTGGAGGATGGCAAAACCAAGGGCCTTCATTCAATGCAAGCTCTGCGGTCCTGACTCGGAGGAACTGGCCTTCTCGGGCAACACCTCCAACATGCGAAGCCACCTTGCCCACTGCCACAAGCCGATATTCTCCCAGATATGTGAGGCGGAGGATTGTGCCGAGGACCCGTCTTCTGGCTTCACGCAACGTCAAGGGGCACTTGACAGTGTGTCTGCGCCATATTATGCATGGAAACGCGATGCCCTTCACAAGAAGGTACGCTTGCAGCCGGCAGTTCGTTCATGGTTCCTTGCCTTTTTGATATCGTGGATATTGTCTTGGCCTGTCGCGGTAACTTGCGTTGATTCGCTCCATGCACGAGTCGGTTTAGTCCGTCGCTGACTTATTTTCGTTATTGGCATTGCTGTGCAGGTTTCGTTATGGATTGTCCGAAATGGCCGTCCTTTGTCTATATGTGAGCACGATATCGAACTGCGGGATGTCTTCAACTTTATCGTGAAAGATGCCTACAGTACACGCTGCCCACCTACAAGCTCGCGGTGCAGAATATCATCAAACTGTCGGTTGATGGCTTGTCCAAAGTGCGTTCCGAGATCGCTGAACTCAAGGAGGAAGGTATTTTGCCGAGCATCGCTGGTGACATTTGGGGTGAGGGGACGGTTTCCCTCCTTGGGATTCTTGGGTACTACATCACGAAGGACTTCGTATACAAACAACGTGTTCTGGGGCCCATTCCCGTTGGTGGCGTTCGACACGCCGGTGATGAAATAATGACTGCCACAAAGAAGGCTTGTGCTCACGTGGGCATAGGGACTTTCTCAACAACATTGCTTAGCTCTGATGAGGACGAAGATACTGCCGACACAGTTGTTGTCCTGAAGGACACTGTGTGCGAGAGTGTGCACACGACCACCTCTGATCAGGTATTTTCGTTTCGTTGTCGTTTGTATTTGACCCAACGGATAAAATTTATCCGTGATTGCTGAACGCTGAATGCTGAAACCAAAAAAACCTAACTTGCGTGTTATGTATGTCAGGGTTCCAACATCGTGTCTGGTTGGAGGGACTTTGACGGCAACGAATGTAACTGCCACATTCCGGCTCTCAGCGTGTTGCTATTCATGCGAGCACCTGTAGTCAAAACCACTTTCTCAAAGATGCGTGGGATTGTCAGCCACTTCAGCCACTCCACCCTGGGGGGTCACACTTTTGCTTAAGTGTCAGTCGAACAGCGGGAAACCCGAGACTCGTCCTATTAAGGACAACGACACTCGGAGTGGTTGGGGCGGCGGATACAAACAATGCCTGTGGTTCAAAAACAATCAGGTGTGTAGGTTCCTTCTCTTAGACCGACTGTTTATGCCGTAATATCCTAGATTTATCAACGAACTAATTTGACACCTGCGACTGGCGGGAATATCGGTCCGATTGTCGCCTACGTAGCTATCTTTTTAAGTGTGTAATAACGTCGGGGATATGGTGGGTGCTATATGTAGGGACCTATTCAACTATATGACATCGAAAACCCGAAGCACGCCAAGAATGCTGTGGACAACCCTGATGGCTCCAAGTACAAGGACCACATTCTCTTAGCTTCTGACTGGGAAATCATCCGCGACTCCACTGTCCTTTTGAAGATCCCGTACAACTACGTGCAGATCGCCCAAGCATCTTCCGCTACCCCACAATCAATCTGGTACTTCCCTTGGTTGGCAACCTCATCTTTAGACTGAATCCTTCGACTCCTTTGAAGGTGGGCCATGCGACGGTCACCCTATGTACGGCAGTGGCAACAACGAGAGGCATGATGCACGCAGACTTAGTCCGGAGATTTTTTTACCGATCTTCAAGAAAGCAAATTGGAGGACTACGTGGTGGCCACTTGCCTTGATCCTCGGTACAAGTCCTTCAACTTCCCATATTTCACAAAATGGCGAAAAGGTATTGGCATTGATACGGCTGTAGATACAAGCGCCGTGAATATATTATCAATATACAATGAAACACTGCAAAGTTGGACAGCAATGCAGGTGAACGGATGAGCGGGTTTGTGAGTGCAGTCTCTGTAAGAGGATCTGCTGAAGCACAACGCTTCCTCACTTTTATACCTACGTCACCCATCATCTTAGATGGTACCGCCATTGGGTTGTGAACCCGAGACGTAGGTTGAACGACCAGCATGGTAGTAACGACTAGTTCGTTCGTTCATGCTGCACATGCGAGTTCTGCGCATGCTGAAAGCTAAAGATGGTTCTTGGTTTGTTTCCAAGATGTATCTTTACTTTGCCATCTTCGAGTTCAATCATACGAACTCTCGATGACAGGGATGCCTGATGATATGACATAATCATCTGGCGACATGTACAGTCATCGTCGACCGTACTGACGACTGTCATAAATGTATGACGCGACTCGACCTGTACAGTCATGATCGACCATACTGTCGACTGTCATAATAATATATGACATGACCGACTGTCATAATAATATATGACATGACATGACATGGTATGACATGTATGACAGGTATGACACGTATGACATGTATGACACATATGTCATCGGTCATAACCCTGACAGATCTCCCCTCTTAAGAGAGTTGTGACCTCACAACGGGCATACCTTTGTATATGTCTTTGATGTCTTTGTTGTTGTCGCTTCTTGCTGGTACCAGTCTTCTTACACCGATTTGAGGCGTCCCTCATGGTGTTTTTAGGTTATTGGGGGGAACTGAGTCCACTTTAGTCCCTCACCTTAGGCATTTAGCCATACAGTCCTTAGGATGCAGCCCACCTTTCCGGAAATCGTATCGTTGAGTGACGTTCCAAGGTTCAATGAAGAGCGTTTTCGCGATACAATCCTACGCTGGATTACTGATTGATCCACACGTTATCATGTATGTGCTAGACGATTCAAAGCATCCGAAGTCTACGTTACGGATTATTTGCGCTAGCCGTCGTTCTTTGCGAACGATGATCCCACGATTTAACGATTTATAATCGCACGATTCTCGGCCTTATATATATGACTGATCGACGAAAACCCGTGGGTACATGTTTCCACAGTTATATATAGTGCACCCAACCCTTCCTCCCCTCCTGAAGCTACTATGGAGGTTCACAGGCGGCAACGGGGAGCCCGATTTTTGGGGCTTGTTTTTAATGCAAACGGAGTGGCCCTGCTTAACGGGATTGGACGTATAGTCCTTTACCCGGTCTGCTCAACTCCTCAATATTTGGTCCGGTACGCGCGCTTTGACGAACATCTATCGCGATGAGTGAGAATGGATTCGCCACGTACTAATGTGAAATTTCTTTAGTTATGTTTGTCAAGCACAACTTAGGATCACAACTCCGTCTACCTCAGTCGATATCTCCGGTAGCTCGGATGACTGGCCAAGAATCCGATGACAAACCACGGTTTTGGCAAAGGTAGCATTAGCAGTTTTTCACAGATATTGGTACCCGCATATGCGTATCTGTGTAAGGGTATGATTTATACAAGGCTCACTACACCTTAGCAAGGAAGGATCAATTCCTGCTCCTGTCATATCAATTTGATGCAGGGTAAAAAATGTTAGGGATATAACCCTGCAGTTCTCGGGTTGCAGCCCATTGCACCGAAGGTGCATCGCAGTCTTTGGGATGCAGCCCTGCAGTTCTTGGGATGCAGCCCTGCAGTTCTTGGGATGCAGCCCTGATATATATATGTGACCGATGGACGAAAACCTCTTGGGTACATGTTTCCACGGTCTGATTATTATTTGGTCGGCAATTATTGGCAAAAGTCATCGGCTATCAGCTTTTGACTTAGAAGCCACAATGTTATAGAAGCTGCGACCTATTGTAACCATATGCGGCAGTTATGCCTTCAACATACGTAGACAATATGATTATATGGAACTTATAATCCCACTTAAGTTGCATCATGATAAATTTATCCAGGTGTTAACAAGTGTTCAGGATTTGATAAGGGGTTGACGCCCCACAAGCCAAAGGTCACTGTCTCATAAGGCTCGCCTCAAGTGTGCGGCTTTGAGGATTAGCGTCCTGGCGAGACACAGTCATGATGCTTCCTAGTCCAAAGAGTTGGAAATGAGAATGCTCAAGATATCCGAAGACAGGAAGGCTTTTGGTTGGCCAGTGTTACTGTCAAGATGCTTAACCTTGATGGAATGGCATTCGGATACAAACTGTGCAACCATGCATGCGACTTATGCATTGGTGTATGACTTTGATGAATTGTCTCTTGTCATGAACCTGGAAGGAATGACGGGCAAATAGCTAGAGTGGCGGATTTACTCACTCGGCTTTGCTGTTATGGAATTCGATGCCTGATGGCACAACTAGCAATCCTTTGCTCAGATGCTTTCCTTAAGACATTGGCAACAACTTGTGTGCCAGCTTCTCTAGATTTGGGGAGAAACCATGGATCAACAATTTATCAATCAAAACACATGTATCAAGGTTGATTCATCGAATCCTTCAACTCTTGAATTTCGACAATCAGCATCTCAGGCTGTTGACGTCAAAGTGATGGTCGTAAGCTTACAATATAGCTTATTCACCTTTGAAAAACCATCGTTATCCCATGTCAGTGCCCTTCATAAAAATGATAGAGCCGGAGAAAATATGTATCTATGATTTCCTCGTAATGAACTTCATGTGTTAGTAAGTCAAATAAGACTTCATTTGATGTTTCAATCGGCATGATGTACCGTGTCATCAACTTAATGGCTGCTATACACAGATGCTGGAACTTTTGATAAAAATTTTAATTTTCCAAGCAAATCACAATGATGTAAATCAATTTGTGGCAGCTGTATAAAAAATGAATGAATCTATACTCTTCCTCCCCTTCGTAAAAAGAGATGTATCAAACCAATCAGATGGTGATGGAGGATGTTATTCAATCATTATGTTATATGAAAAATGATTTGATAGAGAATCAGACTGAGATTACTCATCGAATGCTTTAGAGGTAACAATGTCAATCTGAACATTGATTCTCTCTACGTCATATTGGCAATATGCCTGACGTTTTTGAATGTGGCAAATGCCAGATGATGTCAAATGCAGTCGTTGGGTTGCAGCCCACATACTTTGTCAGTTCAGGGTTACTATAGTGTACCCAACTTAGACAATGGTTCTGGATAATGATTGTCATGATGAACAAAGAAATCAGTACCGAAGTTAACTTTGGTATCGAAGCTAATGGAGAGTTAATCAAGAAGTGTCCGTAATGACAACAACTTACTACGAGTTGTATTTTCGTAGTTGATGGATGGCTGACATGTCATTTCATTATGAATAGAACATGGCATTGCTTAGTGATATGTGTATATTCTTCAGCACATGATCACTTATCTCAATGGTGCCCATTTTATTTTTGGGCAAACACTATTCAGAGACTTGTTATGATAAAGAAATATGAATGATGAATGTGTCATTTCAATCCGATAGAATTGTGACTTGTTTTATGACTATAAAATTTCTGTCACTTTCCAGAATGAGGATGAATTGTGCTTGGAGACCATATGCAGATTGCGGGTTTTCCAAAACTTCGTGGCCTAATGGATGAGGCAACAAATTTCTGAATATTCCAGAATGAACTTTGAAAGAGTTTTCATTCCTTAATGAAGCATGCTTGTCTTATGTGCCAAAATGATATGAAATTACAAATATGGTGTCAATCTATATGTGGATGGTTTATACCATTGTATGCTATTACACAAATAAGTAATGATGTCAGAGTAAAAACTTTGGACAATTGCAACTCAGTACAAATTTGAGTGCATTCAAGCCCACTTAAATGTTCAGAATCTGAATCTAATGTGCTTTCTATATGTACAGGATAGAATATTTTTCTATGCGATTCTGGATTCAGGAACTAGAGTCAATGTAAAAGTCTTTTCCTATTTCAGACGATGAAACCCTTATTCCCTTAGGTGCAATACCTTATTGTAAGGAATAGTTATTTTCAATACAAGTTTCAATCGATTTTCTCAAATCTGTCACTTTTATGATGATCAGATTGGTCAACTTTACAGCATAACCACTTCCCCTCGTTGAAGGAGATGACTTCCATCATAGGGCGGTATATTAGCTATTTTCATATGACACTGAAAAAACATGAATAACTCTTGGAGAATTTTGGGATAAACATCCTGGATTGGCTGTGCTTGATTGCTCTATGCCCAAGAATGACCGAAGAGATTGCTTGCCATTTTTCAGCCATATGGTGTGGAGGCTGCTTAACAACGGTTGGGTCATAAGCTAAATAGCTATGTCAGCTATGTCGGAGGCTGAATAGCCATGATTGCACAGACTTTGTCTTTCATGATGAATAGTCCTCTGAGAAATGGTGTCTGAAAAATCAATACTTATGACAACAACTCAACCTTTTGGTATGATGAAGAGCTGACGATCTTTGTTGCACTACAATTGTTTAATGTGCAATAATGAAATGCCTCGTGATATATTATCTCACAGAATAGGCATTGCTCAATGGCGATATGATCAGATATGTAATGATCAATGAAGACAAGATGGTTGATATGGCTCATTCAGTAGGCATAATTACCTCAAAGAGATGCCAATACACGGATACATATCAAGACATAAGGGCAATAGGCTTATTGTATAGCCTTCAAGGCAGCTAACATTTATGCTGCATTGGTCAGCTCAGTGGCTTCGACCTTCTAGGTGTTATACTCAGGCCGTGGCCTGCATATTGCATTGAGTAATCTTGACACCTTTAATGATCCAATCAGATGATATGTATGAAATATCAAGAATGGTTGCCCCTTTCAATGATCATCGGTGGCAGAGGCTATAGTGCTTGCACCGTGTCAATATACAATTCTAGTCTGGATACATGCTAGACCAGATGTATACAATGTCTAGGTCTTCAAAATCAAGCTCATATGTATGTCATGGCTGATGTATGTGTCAACTTCATGGAGTTCTGAATGGTTTGATTGTATACAGTCAGGCTTACCAAAACAAAAACAATGATGCAACTTACTTGTTTTATTATTTGTCTTTATTATTTATTTGGTTTTTAGTTGTATTTCTAGCTTATCATCTTCCCCCCTCAAGGAAGTGTATTGCTAGGCGGTTGTCAAGCGCCGTTCAAATACAACAGAGGTCCGACCTCTTTGTGATGACGTGGAAGCTTTCTATGAAGCTGGATAGCAGTTCTCGGGTTGCAGCCCCTTGCACCGAAGGTGCATTGCAGTTATTGGGATGCAGCCCGAATCCACGTCATTAGCGTGGGTCATATAGTACCCAAGCATGTGCTGTATATATACAACACTACCCTCCAGCGGCGAAGTGGTTTGCAATTACCATCATCGTATGCTGTGGGATATCAATATATAATCAGAGAGCATGAATATATAATTATATATATATATACATGTACCATGTTTGTCAATATCGGAGAGACTATGTCTTCCTTAAAATCCTCATGACTATATGTAAAATGGTGCTATACTGATGTCAACACCTTTACTCTGAGTGATTTATTGATTTCAGATGTGATGTCGTGGCAAAAAATATGTCCACGTCATTGGCACGAGTCATGTTGTGTCCATGCATACACGATCTTAGCGCAGGTCACAATACAGTGCCCGAGCATACGCGATTTTAGCGTAGGTCACATTGTGCCTCTGTTTATTACATATGAGAATATATGTTACTCATCTTTGTGAGTCTAGACAGCATTGTGCTGATTGCAATGCTTTCTCTGGTGACTTATATATCACAGATTATACCAATATGGTGATCAGTCCAGTGCAATATTTTGTCACCGGAATGTACAGGGATTGTGAATGATTGAAATCCAGCCGGAGGAATAATCTCAACAGCTTATTCTGTACTAGTGAATTCATCGGAGTTACTTATTTCGACGATTCAAAAACCCATGTCATTGTAGTGATGACAGCTCATATGAATATATAGGGTTTTTATCAGAATGCTTTTATGTGATGTCAACATATTATGAACAATTCACTTGCATCTCAGGATCAAAGGAGTTACGCTTGGAAGGTCTTGCATGATGGTCACCAACAGTTATCAGCTGTTATTCAGGTGCCAAATTCTGCCTTCAGCACTGGGACTATATCAACCAGTCTTACAGCGATGCACTTGTCCTTCCCACTCTTATATACGGCTATAGTGCCAAAGTGCATCAGGTGGGATATATATATATACATTATATAACTATCATCTTCTGATCCAGGAAATGCAATTAAGCATGGTATCAAGTTATATGTTATGTATATAGTTCAGCATTCCAAACTTACTCGAGAATGTAAATGCTGAGCAAGAGTCAACTTATAGTCATTGGGATATAGTTTCCCATCCGAGTTTACACTTTATTAGTGATGGTGGATTTAACGTTGTACAGATTTCAACGTTATTTGTGGATGCAGTGATTTTATCAAAAGCAATCCATCAGAAATAACCAGATCGGAATATGAAATGGATATGTGTGAATCCTATCCACCTTCTTCCCCCCTTGAGGAAGTGTGAATACATAGGCAGTCAGTTGTTTATATACCTTATAGCTTATAGCTTATAGCTTGCAGTCCTTATAGGAAGCAGCTCATACAGTTTTAGGGTTGTTGCCCAACAGTTCTTGGGTTGTTGCCCGATATATAATCATGTCTGCATCGAAAACAGCATGACATATATCTGCCAAACACAAAGTGTATCCAATAAATAGGTGGCATTTAGGGCATATCTGGTTACAGTGGCCCTTTCACCCAATACAGTGTTTAGGGTGTTACTTGATATCAGTAACCCTAATACAGGTAAAAAATAAGCAGTATAATGTTTTTGCAAAGATTTTTAAGCAAAACTGCATTCAATACCTAAGTGAATGTTAAGTGATTTTCAGAGGGTACGTTACACCCCTGACACACACATTCAAATATTAGGGTGTTACAGGGTGTTACACGTGTTATGTCTTTCAGGGATTGTTATTTGATAGATAAATATCCATTATAGCAAAAAAAATCAATCCCGAATTTGCAAAAGATTACACGTATTGTATTTTGACCGATTTTTCGTTACAGCCAATATGTTCACCCCTATATATTACACACCTAATATCTAGGGTGTTACACGAGATATGACCATGGTTGTTGTGATTTTCACATACCTCAATAGGTATTAAAATATTATTTGAAATAAAATGAGGTCGAAATTTCAGTTTTGAAATTTATCGCCAGCATTTTTCACCGATTTAACAGCCTTTTTCAGCCATGTTTCGGATAATATATATATCATATCTCAGTGTGTGTGTGTGTTGCAAGCTACAGAAATATTGCAACATTCTTCACTTTTGCACATGATATTTTTCATGGCACAACAGTGAATATCTCAAAAATCAACATGTATAGTGAACATGTAATGTGGGTTTTTCTGATTGAAACTCATGGAGGCAAATGCACTCTCTGGTGATATTTAAGATAAATCAACTGTAAATGAATTCACAGTTGTGTCAGATCCTAAGATATATTTGGATGTATACAACGAGTATATCAAGTGATATCTCTGTGTTCAAATACATCTGGACACTGCTAGATGTAATCTAAGCAGTTTTTACACAACACAATGTTTGTGTGTGTGTACGTCCACAACCACCTTTTGTCAATTCATGTATGGTTGCTGATCTGAGTTGGTACATGCATGTGAAGTGATCATCTGTATCAACTGTCAGAATGCAATGTAGATATTGATGTTGCTCCAGCGATAGTGTGTGGAATGACGAGTGGACTGCACCCAACAGTTACCAGCTGTTTAATGGGTGCAGTATCTTGCCTTCGGGTCTGGAGATAACTCCATCCAGCCCTACAGCATCTTGTCTTATCCTGCTCCCTTATCTATCGCAATCACTGACATTTTCCACGCACATGTGTTTGGAAAATGGTATCTATATATTATGTATTGATACAATACTTGATCATTACACTTGGAGTCAGTGTATTGTCAACATGTATAATGAATGTTAGTGTTTGTGCAGTGTATTGTGCTGATTAGTACTGATGTGTGTGTGTTTTTACTTGCACACACTTTGCAAGATCTTTATGGATATCACAATATCCTAACAACCTATCATGCAGATTGTCAGCATACCACGTACTGATTACATCTAACATGATATATATAGTTTAGGGATTGTTGTAATTCCATGATAATCTCATTACGTGATGAGTTGCTGATAGATTTTACATGAAGCTCAGGTGAGCATTCCTTCAAGTAATCCACCATAGAATGTACATGTTACCTGGAGAGCATCTCGGCTCCACCAGGGCACGACAAACTAATTATGGTGTTGTGATTACTGTCAGGCACCCTTTGCAACATGGATTCGAATATAGACTAGCATTCACTGCAATATGCTTATGCTCTATGTACTACAGCTGTTATCGTGATCAAGCTGTACAGTATAATAAAGTATGTAACATTTACAACATTGCAATCATTCAGCATAAGATGTGTGCATGATATAGAAGTATATGCACTGTGTATTAATGATTGCTGTAAGTGAAATGAGTGTATGTGTGTGTGTGCTGATCTGCACACACATATTGTGCACAGATCATTGTGCTGCTGATAAGTATAATGCTGATGATCAAAAGTATTTGTGTGGTCATCAGAACATTGGAATCTGCTGCAGTATGATAATAAGGCATTCACAGCAGTATGTATCCACAGCATAGCGATCATGTGCTCTTAGCATTCCTGCATATATACAATCGTTCTGCATATGATTTCATCGCGCGTACACATGTGTGCTTCTCACTGCATGTAGACACATTAAAACTGTACGTGCTAAAATCGAGCATTCCTCGCATTTTATGAAATCATGAAAGGTATATATTATGCTGACAGGCCATAAATCATTGCACGCAGTGATTGTAAACAGTGCGTAGAGATGATTTGCAAAAATCGCTGATGTACGTTGTATACAAATGCGAGCGCGCTGCTGATGAAAAGTATGAATTGTCGTCGCCATACATCAGCACATGATACGGGCGCTGACATGTATACAAATTAAGATTCTGTCGATGACCACTATGTCATATATCATTCTGGACAATTTTCGAACGTGATTCTTGCAAGCGCGCGCATGCTGCGATCAACTTCTGTAAAATATGTGACCATCGCGCAGTATGCGACCATCGCGCATGCTGCCATCTGCAATTTAAACAGACTATTGGGGATACGTGAACCACTATGCATGTTTTTAGACGGTGTTTTTCTGTTACTATTCTCGGTTTATAGACGACGGGTGACCTGCCACGTCATCATAACGCGCAGTGTAATGCAGACACGTGGCAGCCACGTAGGTTACGATATGCGTTTATGCGGTACGGTATGCCTTCATTATGCGGTTTGCCATTGTGGTTCGAGTGATCATCGAGCAATCAACGGAGAGAGATATCTTTTTTGGATTGGGTGTGTTCATAAACACAAGCCCCGCGTCAAAAAACGCGGCTATACAACTATCATCACACGGGTATTGTTGCATGAACGGTGTATATTCGTTTAACGTTACAAGTAGAATGTTTGCTAGTGTTAGTAGTGTTACAATATATATATGTCGCAAAAGCCATAAGTCAGCTGGTCGTACAACATATCATAGCGTTACTATTACATTGCAAAGTACGTAAGTTGCTACCAGGCAAGCGATCTCGAATTAGTTCATTCCACGCCTTTCAGACGCCGGAAAGTAATGGTCTACTAATCTATCAGCTCCCAGTATACTCCGTCTTCGTCGTCCATTGCTTCCTGGCACATGAATATTTCGTAAGAACAACGCATACACGCGAAATGTTCGGTATGCTCATTTATCGCAACAAGATGCGAACCAGCATTAAACCATATGCGAACGTTTGCAGGAAGGTCACAATAATCGCATTTCATGACGAGTTTGCCTGAGCGTGGTCAGTTGTTAGTTGTTAGTGTCAAGCTGGGGTGGCACGATGGTGAGCGTAAGCAGCAAATGAAGGCTAAGTAAGAGGTATTGAGCTTGTATACCTGATCAACTAAGGCAATCGCAACTGATACAGTACTCGTCGAAAGGTGTCGTTTCGTCATTCTGGTACCAACAGACCAATAGGCGTACAACGTCGACTGGAATAACCATTAATCGCGGAGTCATCCACGCTTCACCCCATGCATATTCAGCGCGATCGGGATAGCGTTCCGGCTCTACCAATTCAAAAAACAGATAAAACCGAGTTCGTCGGGTAAAGCGCCACATAGCCCATATCAGATCATGCCTGTGAGGCATCGGCGGGCGGCGGAAAGGGCGGTTTGCCATCGTTCTCAAAGTCCACTGGTGCAAATTGCATTCGGGGCATGGTCGGTGCTCCATCTCATGGCGATTAATGGCATCTACATCGATACTGGCACGATTCCGATGCACACCAAACCTTAACACTGAAGGCATCACGAGTTTGTAGAGGCGCGTCGCTCACTCTCTGGTAGGAGGTGGCAGGGGTGGCACGATGGTGAGCGTAAGCAGCAAATGAAGGCTAAGTAAGATGAATTGAGCTTTTATACCTTAGTCGGAGTCGGAGTCGGACAGCAACTGTGGGACTTCGGTATCCTGCCAGAACTCGCAATCCGCGCCAATCTTGGGCCAACATTTGTCCGCGCCAATCTTATCTTGGCCAATCTTATCTTGGCCAATCTTGTGATTGTTGGTTTCATCCTATTGGTTTGCGGCATTCACCTTGAGAGGCCCAAGCCCTCCTTGGCAATCTTTAAATCGCTTGAGGCCTTTAGGAGGATCATTTTCCATTTCTTCCTGGAAGACACACCGCTTCATCTTTGCATTATCAAGAATGGCGGATACCCATTACGTCCTGTTTGGGATTGTTCTTCCTTACATTCGGGAAATGCGTCAACTGCGTGAGGAATACTTTGTGCAGGCATGGGTCGAAGAACGTTTCTTGTGGGCGTTGGAAGAACAAGTTTTGACGTTTTCGGGCATGTTTGGTGATGTTTGGATGCCTGTAACTTTGGCTCACTATTTCTATGAATTACGTGATCTGCTCGAAGTCGATTGGGGGGATGTTCGTGATTGGGGAAATTTCTTGCAGATATTCCCTACCTCCAATTTTGAAGCCCCATATTACGATGATGAAGGGTTCCATTGGCAAGGACCTGGCATGTCAAACAACTTCAGATTCCGGCTAGACTACATCGATTTCGACGACTTCGCAAAACGGTGGCTTCGTGAATATCATTGGGCCTGGTACAACGGCTTTTACAACGAGCATGCAGATCCTCAATGGATCTACCCGTCGCGGTACGAGTTGTCTATGAGGCCTGCCTGCAGTCGATGCCGACGCATTGATATGGATCTTACCCGTATTGGCGACGGGTACATCTGCACTGACCTTGTCGACTGTCGGCGGATGACTCGTCTTGATTTGAATTGATGGTCGAATCTCAATCGGTGGCTTTAGCCACCACCCATCTATTCTAGAAAACAATTCTTCTCGATGCGGGCAACAAAAATATCATAAGTCACGTGTATGGTACAAGCAATGGTATAAGAACCCCGATCTTCACATTTTTAATAATCATTGTATGTTACATTATTACACAGTGGTTGTATTACACAGTGGTTGTATTACACAGTGGTTACATTCCATGTGTATTCTATTCAATTGTGCATTATGACTAATCGTGGCTAATCGTGCAGGGATCCCGCCGACGGATCCGAATCGGTTGAGTCGTCCAAATGATGGCCCCATTCCGAATCTGTGTCCTCGTCAGCTATTTCAAGCTCAATCACACTATCGCAAGCCTCCCGATCGACACAGATGTAGCGGTGTGGCATATCAGTTTCTCGGTCATCATTGCAACGTTCAAGAACTGTCCTTCGAGAACCGCAATCATGGCAACAAGCCCAGGTGTATAAGCGAGCATAAAATAGATTGCCATCTCCATCATAGGTAACTTGATTGCGAAACCAGCCGTTGTACCAGGCCCAATGGTGATCGACCAACCACCTACGCCGGAGTTCGGTTAAATCGCGATAGTGCATACCGCAAATCCAACGAGACCAGTTGCGAAAATAGGACGCCTCGCCGCGAAAGACATGTAAGTGCCTATAGCGAGACTGTCGAGCATATACATCGTCATCCTGCATTTCCACTGACCACACGTCAGGTCCACCAAAGTATATCGCAAGCGTTACAGGGAACACTGCCCGTCTTCTGACTTGATTTGTGGTAAAGGGGTACGCAAAATAGCGCGGCGAACGTTCACGTGATTCAAGAGCCCACAGAAATCGCTCTTCCACCCACGCGTGCAAAAAGGATTCCTCGCGTGAACGGCGTCTTTCCCGGATGACGGGAAGAACGCATTCGAAAAGGAGATAGTGGCCGTGGGCTGTCATCAGGCGGGTGGCTCTCAGAATGGTAGGAGGTGGCAGGGGTGGCACGATGTATGGTGAGCGAAAGCAAGAAATGAAGGCTGAGTAAGAGGTATTGAGCTTTTATACCTTAGTCGGAGTCGGAGGACAGCAACTCTGGGATTTCGGTATCATCGGTATCCTGCCAGAACTCGCAACTCGCGCGGTCGACACATATGTATCGATGTGGGTAAGTCACTCGCATAACAAGGGAATCTGACCTTCCGCAATCATCGCAACAGGGCCGGTCGTATACACGAGCATAGACGAATTCGTTACCATCAGCGTCATAGTCAAGGAAGTTGCGAAACCAACCGTTGCACCAGGCCCAATGGTGATCATATAACCATCGTCGGTGGAGTTCGTTAAAACTGCGATACAAATTCATACCGGAAATCCAACTAGTCCGATTAAAGTAGGACGCCTCATTGACTCTTAAGCCGCCGACGTCGTCGTTCGCAATTCTCCGAGGATGAAAAAAAAACCGCGCAAGTGTCACAGGAAACACAATGATTTCTGAGGTAAACGTGCCAGGGATATCGGGGCATGTAATGCGTACTCGTGTTTCAAGGGCCCACAGAAATCGTTCTTCTACCCATGCGTGCAAAAAGCATTCCTCGCGGGAACGGCGTCTTTCCCGGATGGCGGGAAGCACAAAACGGAAAAGGACAATGTAGTAGTCTGGCATCTGGGTGTGTCGCTCACTGGTAGGAGGTGGGGTCTATCGTGAGCGAAAGCGAGAAATGAATGCTGATGAAGATATAGGCAGGCTTTATAATGCGTGACATTTTACAAACCAACGTAAGACATGTTACATAAAAAGTACAAATCTCACCCTACTATTGTCAAAAGGTCATCTCACAATGACACAACCTCGTTGCATATCGAAGTCTATGTGTTATTCTTATTGTTATTATTCTACGTGTGCCTCTTCAAAGTAGCCAATGCACCGCGATGTGTGTGCGAGGAGCTTGGTGTCATCATCTGCGGGCACACAGAATTCACAGGTGGATAAGAATTTGTGGCCAGCATGATAGCAAGGCAATCCTGCTCAAGAAAGAAAGAAACAAAGAAACAAAGAAACATATACCTGGTCATCAATCGAGATTGTCGGGGTGAAAATTCGGGTGACTCTGCAGTTTTAACAGATGGCGGCCAAGGCGTGTCAGACGAAAACGGGGACGGATTGGTTCTAACTCCAAGGCTCGACGCCACACGGGGTCGTGCCTCTCATGAAAATGTTTATGCCATAAATCGTTCCATCGATTCTTGTCCTCCCAAATAGGCCTGTTATACTCCCTCATACACTCTGGGCATTCGCCGTTTCTCATTCTAGCAACTGAATCCCTTTGCGCTTGCCTTCTCCTATCGTACCTCGCACGGATGAAGGGCAGAACAATAAAAAACAAAACATGTTTCGGATCGACCGTCAGGTTGATTCGCTGAGCGTCCATGTTCTTGGAATGTTGGTAGGAGGTGGGTGGATGGTGAGCGTAAGCAAAAAATGAACAGGGATGCCGTGAAAGCAAGTTTTATATGACCATGCAGACATGTGGTGTTTGTTCCATCCATGTGATACGCGTTCCCAAGGATTCCTTGGGCGTCCGAACAATCTGAGTGCAAGGAAAAAGAACTAGGTAAAATGAGTGCAAGGAAATCAAACGTGGTAATACCACGATAGTTCAACATTAGATATTCACAATATATACTATTGTTTTACAACTTCTATATACAAGTTCATCGGACTGATCGAGTTATTCACACATCTGGTCGTCATCATCGGACAAGGACGACAAAGAGGCTTCCTCGTCCGAACTCTCACCCTCTTCAGCCTCCGCGTTCTCTTTATCCTCTTTATCCTCTTTATCCTCTTTATCCTCTAATGGCATGATTGCGTCGCGCAGTAAGAGTTTGGGTGTTCTATGCTCGGGCGGCTCAAAGCTCTTTGACATGTCGCTGGCGATGACTCGTTTGACCAACAAGTCATATTGCTCACCCGGGATCCATCGCTGTGTGCTTGCATTGATCTTTCGGCGCTCCTCTTCCGTGTCCCAGTCCCATGCTACTAATACTTCGCTTGGTGTATACGGCGCCACCTGCTTGGTACGTTGATGCAGCCGGAAACTTTCAGGTTTCGATGCCTTCTCCTTCGAAAGCCGGGAGTCTGCATTCTGGGCCTCCTTTTGGGAGGCGCTCGTGAGCTTAAATGTACCACAAGTCAACCACCGCAAACATTTTTCTCCTGCACCAGAAAGAAGATAAAAGAGATATTAGATTGACATAAAACGTTGTGATGTTAAAAGCAGGTTGCGCGCGCAATCACATCAACAAACATTTCTCACCTTTCTCATTTAGCAGCTGCTCTTGTACCTCACAAAGGTACAGATATCTCGACCATCCTCGGCTCCTTCCCAGAGCGATACGAAACGGGTATTCCGTCCGGGCAGTCTTCTCGGATTCGGGAGCAATCAACACAGCCATGCTACCTTTCTTCATCTTGCTGTAGCTCACATCGTAGTCCGGGTCGTCAGTTTCTCCCAGAATGTATTGCGCAAGATGATCTCGAGCTCGTCTTCTAATGGTATTTTTTTGTGCCCCGATGTAGATAGGACGAGGTACTGGGCGCACGTGAACCGCTACGGAGTCCCGAAGGCCCTGCACGTAATCAGCCAGTTGTGCATCCGTGTATCCACGTTCAATATCATTCGTATCAGCCATTGGCTCATCGACAATCAGTACTTCCGCATCTCGCCCGTTCGCGCTCAAAGCACCCGAAGGAACAGGCATCATGGGTCCAGTAACCTCAAAGGGAGCCTCGTGCAGCACCCACAATGTCTTCTCTTTCAGTTCGAACGTTCCTGCCGCAATGTCACGTTGCATTTGAACATACCCTTCAAGAAAAGTATTTGCGCGATTGGCTAGAAATTGAAGCCGCTCCGCCTCCTCGGTGGTTGCGACATCTGCAGAACATAACCCGAGAAACTAAGAAGGCCACATACATTTGAAATATGACAAATCAAATCGTAATCGCTAGCAGTGCAGTGCTTACCTCGAATGCATAAGCAAAGATTCCTCTTGCATTGAACGACAAGATCCTCGATCTCTTTCAATGGATTGCTCGTAGACTTCCTGGAAGTCGCAAGCTGCTTCGCTTGTTTCCGTGCGCTCAATTCGTTAATGGATTTAGGCTCGACAAAGCATGGTGAGCCCTCGGGCAGGCTGCTCTTAAATACCTTCACCCCACCTTCCTTTGGAAGCCAGACTGGATCGAATGAATAACGTTTCGCCTGCACTAACACGTCGCCTGTGGGGCCAGAAAAAATCTTGAAAGCATGTTGGAAGCTGACATCGCGCACTTCGTTATAGCATCCATGCATCCAGTCCTTGATATCGTGCACCTCATCGATCAGTTGACATTCCGGAACTACTCCATCCTTAAAGCAGTTCCTAGCCACCTCCATCAAATGCTCGATGTCCCAAACGTTCAGCCTCCTCAAAGCCACAGAAAACCTTGAAAACATCTGATCGATATTTTCGTGTGTATGTCCCACGATCAGATAGTTGATCTTCACCTTGCGGAATACCCCACGTTTGACCAGCATGGCACAATAAGCAATTAAGAAGTGGCTCTTATTGCTGCTTACATTGTCCAATTGTAGATACAATACTTCCGGTAACGGATGCCCACCCGATCGTCGATGCTCATGAACTCGTGCTACTGCCCGCCGTATGACGTTCGCAAGATAGTTCGAGTTGTCAGAGTAGTTATGACTGAAATTGAATTCCATAAAACGACCGATGCCTTCGATGAGTATCCCCATGCAGTGGGTATCTATCAATGCCTTATTGTCTTTGACCCAAGAGGGCATTCGACGAAAGTGAGGCAATTGTGTGGTACGTTGTGTCATGCCATCGATGATCATGGTAGTATATTTCCACCACTTCGCGTTGCCTTTTGCTGCGCTGGATTTCTGAATGTGTTTGTAGTACTTCTCCCGTTCAGCCCTTGCATCCAGTCGATGAGCTTGCAAAAGATTTTCGATTCGTACTGCAACGCAAACACATTCAGGTAAGTGGTCACGTGTATGAACAAGCAGTGTTTTCTTTCTGAACATACCTCTCATGAACAAGAGTGGGTTTTCTTTCTAACATACCTCTCATTTCGGCCGGGGCGACTTGCTTGTGAAGCTTTGCGGTCGAGCAGATCTTGCACTCCGAGAACTTGCAAATCTTCGGACACTTAAGCCACTTGAAGTGTTTTCTCCAGATCGTATACCAATATGGCTCACTGACCTTGAATCTCTCAGAACCAAAGGCTGGAAGCTCTTCGATAAACTTTTCGTAGACGTCAACCTTTGTCATTCCTTGAGGCAGATGTGTTTCTTTCTTGTCCGGTTGATGTTGACCTTGCTCTTTGGCAATCTTCTGCAGAAAGGTTTTCGCTGCTGAAACCTTTAGAGAGTTTTTTGGAATATATGATAAGCCCTGTACTTGCACTTGTTTGCTGTTTCCGTGCAGCCTGAAAAGGGAAAAAATGTATATTATTATCATGAATCTGATGCAAAGAATGGGAGCCTACAGGAAAACTGTAAATTGGTTTACCTGTTATGTTTTCTTCCGGCAAATAAATCCTTTATTAGCTTCGTCAACCGTCCATGAGATATCGGCAAACATTTCTCATAAAACTTGCGACACACACGCTGAGAGCCAATGGCAAATTTGAGAACTGGTGCATCTTGATCTGAAAAGTCGGACGACTTTTTAAGGGTAGATATGATCCATTGTCTCTGCATTCCTTGAAGACTTTTCTCTTTAGGAGATGCCACGTTCAAGGTCCAGAATTCAGAGCGAAGATCCTTAACGTCTTGTTTAGAAATATTCGACGAACATAACCTCTTACAGCGACATGAGAAATTGAACACGTCATTCAACGAAGAGGGTAACAGTAAGTCCTGCAACCGAAATGCATGCAAATTAGTTTTTTTCTAAAGTCGCCAAGCTGAAGGGCGACTCATCCGCGGATGAGTCGCCCGCTGGAGTCGGCGCGCTGAAGGCGAATCATCCGCGGATGAGTCGCCCGCTGGAGTCG
>LGRX02004815.1:0-33024 GCA_001247695.2 Cymbomonas tetramitiformis
GAGACCCCACGGACTGAGTCAAATCGAACGCTTTGCTACGGATTAGAAATCTACCGATAATTCAAGCGCAAGCGAAGGAGAAGTCTAAAAGACCCTCCTGCGCTGGACAAACGCGTGTGTGCTTGCTTCACTTGCGAAGGCGAAAGCTTCATCGAGCAACAGCTGTTACCGTTCGTGCATAGATATACAGCAGATATGTGTTTGTGAGCACATTTTTCAAATTCGAAATTTCTCTCATGCTAAGCCAAGCTCAACGTGAAAGAGGAAACCAAAATTTATCCAAAATGGTGGAGGAAGCTATGGATTTCTACGAGATCTTAGGAGTTTCCAAAGGATGCAAAGAAACAGAGGTTTGAAAATCTTCTCATAAGGTTGTTCCGCATGGCTCACAGTGTTCATCATTCCGTGATCTTGTTGGTATGTTTTTGCAGGTCCGGCGCGCATACCGAACCCTGATTACAAAGGAACACCCTGATAAGGGCGGAGATCCTGAGTAATTTGCCATGATACAACGAGCATACGATGTGCTTTCAAGCGATGCCAAAAGAAAGCAGTACGATGAGACTGGCCGTGCAGATAAGACTCCGGACGAAGAGCTTCTGGATTCCTTCGGAGGAGGTACCGAAAATGCGTTATCATATTGCCATTTGCGCATGGGTGGCTGGTTACTTGGGAAATTGATACTGTTGGGTTGCAGGTGCTTTCCGTGATAAAATGCGTGAGCAGGAGGAAGAACGTGAGAGCATGGCAGAACATATAGCATTGAGGGAAAAGGAACAAAGCCATATCGCGGGTTTTGAAGCTTGGATGCGCGCACGAGGAGACGAGGCTCAGCAGGTGATCCCTGATCTTCTTTTCAAGCAAGAAGGTAAACGCTAAGATGGTTGCTCATTGTGACCGCGTCCTTCCAGGTTTTTCACCGCCGAAACCGCAGCTGACCAGTTTGGAGTGGTCAAGTCGAGTTACGAGGCTGTGGCCCTTCCAAAAATCGAAGCGTTTGAAGTCAAATGCGCAGATCTTGGGAAACCAAAAGATTCCCTCGAGTTGAAGTCAGAAGCCATTCCTGTCGAGCTTGAATGGGGAGAGGTAAGCCCAGACTCGGCGTGAGCTGAGGAATAACTTCTTCTCCTGGAACGTAGCCTCACATGGAGTTCAGCTCTGATTTTCTTTTTTTCGCACAGGTTTTGGTCAACGTCCGTGCCGCACCAATTAACCCGGGTGATCTGTACGCTGTTCAAATGGGAGGGGCCGGAAGCCCTGATGCTTGCAAGCCGCCCTTTGTGGCTGGAAACGATGGGATGGGCGTCGTGGTAAAGGTATGATTTGAAAAGCAGCTCCCATGGGTGAAAGCTCAGAGCCTTCCTTGCTTGTCCGTTTCATTTATCGAGCGAGAACCTGTCAGAGTTAAAGGTACCGGGTACTGGGTCGCCCTCCTGATCTAGCATCACCGGTGAAAGCTTCCCCTCAGTCTCCTTGCTGGTTCATCAGTCGGCGGTGAGCGCCACTCCAAAGATTCCTTCTTCATTCAGCGTTCAAAACCTCCCCGAGATTCCCCCTGTGTGTGTCCATCAACGGTTAATAGCTTCCCGGAATTCTCCTCCTGGTTCACTTCCTCTATCGAGTGACAATCCGCCACCTGCTCGCTTCGCGTTATGAAGTCGTTGTTTTTCTCGGCGACCCTCTTAGCCTCTGTTGTTGCTCTGTGGCAGGTGGGACCTGGCATCAAGAACCTCGCTGAAAACGACTGGGTGTTCCCCTTCAAGCCTGGCATGGGCACTTGGCGCTCCCTCACTGTTTGGAAGGAGAAGGATGTCCTCAAGATGCCGGTGCGAGAGATCTTCCGCTCAACTACCATAACTATCCGAGGAAGCTGTAGTACCCTGTAGTACCCCGCTTGCACCCTTTTATCCACAGCCTTACGATGTCGTGCATTTCGACGTACGTTTCCCCTTTATACGTTTTCGGTATCGTGTGCTGCCTTAGGTAAGTCTGGCATTGGTGCAACGGCGGAGCTTGCTGGATTCGTGCCAGGTGGATCTTATGCCTCTTGAATATGCGGCGATGATGCGCGAGCTATGTGTGGCATACCGCCTCCTCGAGGATCATGGAACTCTCAAGGTGTGCTACGCTTGCTCTCCAGCTGCTGCCACCGCGCCTGGCCTTGGCAAATCTTATCACCACTCCCAAATCGTATGAGTTCAGTGGCCACCATCCCCTTGCCTAAACTTAGACCTGCCTCAACTCAGATTAGGCTCATATCCACCGCACCTCGGCTGCAAGAGCAGTCCTTGCGTCCCAATGTTCAAGGATTGCAGTAGGATGCACGGTGTGGAAGACGTGGCATCCATACAACTGTATCCGGCCACTGAATTGCGTGTGGAGTGCAATGCAGCCTGGTGACAGCGTCATACTAAACGGGGCCAACAGCACAATCGGCACAATCATCATCCAGCTGTGCCGCATGATGAAGCTGCGCACTGTTGCGCTCCTGCGAGACAGCGGCGACTTTGAGAAAACCGCCACGTGGCTGAAGTCCCTCGGAGCCACTGAGGTACCCTTCCAACCTGCACGCTGTTACGGTCACGTCATGCAAGAATCTTTACGTACAATACGGGCACCGAGGCGGACCTCCGCTCTGCTGCCTGTGACCGCCACGTGGCGAAACAAGCTTGCAGGCACCGACGCGGTCTTTTTAAATCCTCCTCGTGATCGTTTATATTTTGCAGCCTTGCATGGCGAGATGGAGAGGCGGGGACGGAGCATTCAGCCTCCCCGCCCTCGCCTTTGTGACCCCAGAGTGAACCATTCCCAGTGGACATCAAAACAGGGTCCGGACTCGACTTGCCACTGCCCAGGCAAGTCCGGTAGGATGCCCTGGTTTTGTGGAAGCTGGGGCACTACCTTCGAGGGGGTCAAGAGATCGGCTGCAGTCCTAGACCGAGGGGCAAAAGCTTGGTCGCGGGTCAACAGTCTTGAATCATAGGGCACGAATGTGACATGTCATCGCGATTCGTCCTTAGCGCCCTCTTTGGCGCCCTCCTTGGCGCCCTCCTTGGCGCCCTCTTTGGCGTTCTCCTTGGCGCCCTTCTTGGCGCCCTCCTTGGCGCCCTCTTTCGCGCCCTCCTTGGCCCCCTCTTTGGCGTTCTCCTTGGCGCCCTCTTTGGCGCCCTCCTTGGCGCCCTCTTTGGCGCCCTCCTTGGCGCCCTCCTTGGCGCCCTCCTCGGCGCCCTCTTTGGCGCCCTCCTTGGCGCCCTCCTTGGCGCCCATCTTGGCGCCCTCCTTGGCGCCCTCCTTGGCGCCCTCCTCGGCGCCCTCCTTGGCGCCCTCCTCGGCGCCCTCCTTGGCGCCCTCTTCGGCGCCCTCTTTGGCGCCCTCTTCGGCGCCCTCCTTGGCGCCCTCTTTGGCGCCCTCCTTGGCGCCCTCCTTGGCGCCCTCTTTGGCGTTCTCCTTGGCGCCCTTCTTGGCGCCCTCCTTGGCGCCCTCTTTCGCGCCCTCCTTGGCCCCCTCTTTGGCGTTCTCCTTGGCGCCCTCTTTGGCGCCCTCCTTGGCGCCCTCTTTGGCGCCCTCCTTGGCGCCCTCCTTGGCGCCCTCCTCGGCGCCCTCTTTGGCGCCCTCCTTGGCGCCCTCCTTGGCGCCCATCTTGGCGCCCTCCTTGGCGCCCTCCTTGGCGCCCTCCTCGGCGCCCTCCTTGGCGCCCTCCTCGGCGCCCTCCTTGGCGCCCTCTTCGGCGCCCTCTTTGGCGCCCTCTTCGGCGCCCTCCTTGGCGCCCTCTTTGGCGCCCTCCTTGGCGCCCTCCGTGGCGCCCTCTTCGGCGCCCTCCTTGGCGCAAACTTTAGCATCCTCTAGCCACATACTTCCAATGTTTTCCTAATCTCCATTTTATGTTCATATCACAGATATCATGCGCTCATCTCCGCGTGGATATTGTTCTCATCGAGCCCGGAAAACCAAATCAGAATGGTATCATCGAGTGCGCCCACAAAGCCTTCCTCGGTATCATACAGGGTACCTCGGAGAATGGCGCCCGAGGGCGAGGAAGACCCCGCAAGACATAACCATAGTAGCATGTAGGATGTCACACATGCTCTCTTAGAACAACACCTTCCAAGATTAGACCGCCAAGGACTAGGCTTGTACAAGCCATCACCAAGAACCATGGGTATCACCTGCCTGCCTGTCTTCTAGACTACTACCATTATTTATTACTTGTATTCTTTTTGAATATGCATCTGCACTAAACATGCATCCAGGCTAAAAATGCATCCAGGCTGAATATGCTTTCAGGCTACAGCATATATATACATATATATATTTGTATACTCTCTGCCACACCGTGTGTAAGAGATCACAATGTGTAATACAGAGGCACCCGCTAAAACAGCAGGCCCTGGAAGACTAATGAAACTCCATAATGAAAATTATTTTTTCCAAAAGTGTGCCGTGTGCGTGTGTGTGTGTGTGTGACCTTGCTCATGCATTTGTATCGTGGATGGATACATATTGTTATGTATGTGTGTATGTGTGGTGCGGCCTGTGTGGTTTTAGCATGTTTCATATATTACGCATGCTCGGATTTGCTATGCGTGCATGTATAGGCTGTGGCATAATTGTCATTGTGAACATCACTGCATCATTATTAGGCAACTTGCCCCCGGAGAATTTTCTATCCATATTTGTTGGCAATGTGATTCTAGACTTCATCAAAACCCAGCAAAATAATTAAGTAATCAACCTTGTTTTGTTTTTGTGCAGTGTTGTGTGTGTGTGTGTGTGTATGTGCGCGCGTGCGCACGCGCGTGTGAACATGCTTGTGCGGCATGTGTATGAATGGATGCATATTGCTGTGTGTGGGTGTGTGGGTGTGTGTGTGTGCAGGCTTTGTGTGGCTTTAGCAACTTGTCTAAATTAGGCATGCTCGGATTTGCTATGTACATTTGTATAGTAGTAGGTTGCATAAACTAAATTGTGTATGCTTGGATTTGCTATGTATACTACTTGTATATACAGGATAGTATACATAGCAAATCCAATCACACTTCTATTGTAGAAAAGTTGCTAAAGCCACACAACATAATACAGCCTATACAAGATAGTAAACAGAGAAAATCCAAGCATGCTTAATTTAGAAAAAAAATCTATATCACCCATGCAGCCTATACAAGTATACATAGTAAATCCAGGCCTACATAATTTAGGAAATTTGCTACTAAAGACACAACATATTACAGCATATGCAAGATAGTATACCTAGTAAATCCAAGTATAAGTATACACATTGTGATATATCACAGCCTATACAAGTATACATACTCAATCCAAGCATACATAATTTAGAAAAGTTGCTACATCACAGTCTACACAAGTATACAACATAGCAAGTACACGCATACTTAATTTAGAAATTATGCTAAAGCCACACAGCCCGCAACACATAACAATATTCATTCATCCATACACACACACACACGCGCGCGCACACACGCACACACACATATTTAAGTATTTTGCAATCTTCAACTACACGCATACACTTACACACAATGCGTGGTGGTAAGCCAGAGTGAATACTAATGTGTACACTTACACACATGAGCACACATTAGCACACACATGATCACGAGCTTACCTTGAGGTTTGCTTCCGCTGGAATCTCCACCTTGACGACAGTACCAAGTCCGATGCCCCCAAAAATCCAACATCGGAGCATATTTGATTCTGGCCCACCCTCGAGATCGCTCCTTGACATTGTATTTCGATTGAAGATGATGAATGCTATCAAGCTGTGTATTTTCGGGCAATTTGTGTATGGGAACATAGACAGCCTTATTATCAAGGCCTTTCATGGGTAGGAGGTCCAAAGAGTCCGTGACCTCCTTTTGCGGTTTGCTGATTGGAGCCTTCGCCCCCGCGTCGACGCATGCGCTTCAAGTGTTGGCTGAACTGACCACTTTTCATGTCGTTTCTACTCTTCCCCTCTCCTGGAATGCTGTGAGTGTGCCTCCAGAATGACATGCCGGTGTTGTCCATTGTATCCTCGACCAAT
The DNA here is from genome assembly GCA_001247695.2 of Cymbomonas tetramitiformis. Taxonomy (NCBI): domain Eukaryota; kingdom Viridiplantae; phylum Chlorophyta; class Pyramimonadophyceae; order Pyramimonadales; family Pyramimonadaceae; genus Cymbomonas; species Cymbomonas tetramitiformis. The sequence goes on from LGRX02004815.1 coordinate 6,044, forward strand.
GTACCAAACAATAATGCGGCACCGACATAATCCCTTGCTTTGTCACTAGATATACTAGCTTCAACTCTCTCGGGATGCATCTGATGATGCGTTGCTGCCGAGAGTTTCACTACTCCTAATGCCGTGACAGCACTCTGATTGCTTTGATCGCTCAGCACATTGTACGTGGAGATGTCAAGCATATGCCTTCGTTGCTCTGGAGATAAATCAGGGGCATCAGCCTCCCGGACTTTCTGATATACGCATGCTATATGATGTGAAATTCGTTGGCCGCATCCCCATAGCCCTCCGCCTGTGTCACCTCTGTGGTAAGTTAGCATCAAAGTTAATAACACATATGTGTGCGTGCATGTAATGAGCGTGGACCTACCTCGGATACGATGTTTGTCGGCGTGCGACACGGAGTGCATTTCGTTGATCGCCTCGCATTGTTTATGAGATATATACTCCCCAACTTCTTTGTAACTAGATAGTGTTGTCGAAGTGCCATGTGGAGATGTCACCTCCACATTTACATCTGATGCAACTACCATCAACAGTGGTCGTTTGCGCGGTGTGGTAGTCGTCACTTCGAAAGTAGCACGATCTGAACTTCAAAGCTCCCTTTCATGCAACACCTCTGCAGCCGTGTCGATGGCAGTCGTGGCGATGTTATTGGCGGTATGCGCTTGGGCTGCAGCATATCCGATCACCGGCACCGCGTCATGTCGCCGCACACAACTGACACAATGCGCACTCTCTGCATGGTGCGCATATGTTTGTGCATAGCTACACGGACGACGCGCGTATTATTACCATCATTATAGAGCGCATACGTTGCCATTATGTCCACAATTAACATCTGCCGTACTAATATGATAATTCACAATAAGCGTGTGCATGCGTACCATCATCGGTTGTGCAACTTTCCGATCTTGAACGGCCTCTCCTTGTTAACCACTTCGCGGGGAGTTGATTAGTTGCAGCGTCATCGCCGTCCGTCTCAACTATCAATTGTCGCTCTACATTGATGATAGAATTACTGTCCGAAGCCGAGAAAGCAGATACGCCATTCTTTCTACGATCCCGCAACGTCGGCGCATCAGTTTGTATTATTGAAGTCGGAGCTCCGCGTGGATGTCGCCAATCGTTATCAGAAGGAGGTTGTTGGGGCAACAAGTGCGCGTTGCTGCAACCTGCCTGCTTAGAGACACAGCGCGAGCACTTATCGTTGGCCGCAAAGTTTAGGATAGAACACGCCTTTCTATTGCTCGCCATATCAGTTGCGAATAGGTTCGGCTACACGACAACAACTATGAGGCAAAATCGCGCATACCGCCATTTGCGTATGCGCCATTGACGCTCGGCTTTGAGACGCTCATGCGCGAAAATTCTCGAGACACTGTGTCTAAAAACATTGCAGAAGCTTACGAAGTAATGCCGTGCATGGCGCTCGCGAATTCAACCAACCGGCTTAACAGTGGCTTCACAGTGGCTATCGGCTTCAATGTAAGCTTCTGTAAGCCACGCACTCAGGAATTTATAAATTCGCGCCAATTCGGCGTTTCAGGCACCGTGTAATTATTGGTTCGAACGAACCCCCCCCCTTCGCACCCGACCATCGTCCCATTTCGGCGTGTGGGGACCAGTACAACATCCATCCCATCTGAGTCGCGGAAGTGGTCATATCTCTCATTACATCATGATTGATATTTTGCCGCCTTTCAGGGTTGATAGGAAAGCCACTCAATGTACTAGATGTGTATCCATCTTCGAATTTCATACTATACGACTTGTCATTGGTCGCTACAAATTCTATACATTTTCCATGCTTTACTTCCAGTTTTTTCAATTCACATTTACACATTCCAAACCATGGTCCCATGATCTTGTCGCCATGATATACATAATAGTTTTCGGGCGTTTCTTTGTAAGTAACGGAGTCAGTATCCATATATAACACATTTTCAAAGCCCACCGCCTTTAACAAAGAGTACAACTTTAGTCGCCCATATCCCGTAATGAATGCAGCAAGTGCTTCATTTGTCAAAAATCTTGCATCGTTGTATACATTTGAATTCTCCGTAAAGTTCATTAATACCATTTCCTCTCCTTCATTTCCTACAAACTCATACTTGCAATCATACCGTTTGTTACCAATCGTGTTGTAAAATTCTCCGGGTTTATTAATAACCTTCGTCCTTGGTTTGTTTTGTCGTTCACCGAGTTTCCTTCCTAAAGCGACAAGCATCATCTTGCTGACTTTATACATGCCTGGATTGTCTTTGATGTTGGACTTATCGAGAGTCACTTGTTCGTGTTCTTGAAATTGTTGAACTCGATGCTCTAATTCTTCATCGGTTGGTTCTTTGAGTTCCCCGCTTTCGTCATATACATCAATGCCACTTGATTCTGCCTTCAATTTCATGAATGTGTCAATGTAACCCTTAAAGATATTGCGAGACGTGCTTTCCCAATGTGCCACTTCGTAGATCTCTTCTATAACGTATCCCATATTGATGGCTTCGTTGACTTCCGGAGTAATCCATGTGCCGATCATCGGGTACTTTGGAAATACCAACTTATCAATTTTTGGGTCTCTATACGGCAACACACCAATGAGTATGTCCTTGGGTGGTCGTATCTTGCATTTAATAATGCCAAAGAAGTTGTTGATATCGGTGCTTGTAAACTTTCTGATAATCTTTGGATGACCCTCGGGAAACAATCTATATTTCATAACATAAGGGTACTCTGAATTGACATCTATCTTTCTTATGTGCACATCGGTAGACGGTGAAAAGTATGTTCGTACGATCTGAACCCGACCCCCGTGGTAAGCATCTCGATATACAAGTGGTGAAAGATGCTTTTGCCGTTCTAGAAATATATTTCCTCTGTCCGTCTGTTTGAGTTTCGCCACTTGCTTATCCCAATCACTTTCCCATATGAAGGTAATATTGTACCCGGCACTTTGTAAGTGCCTAATCTCATTTATAGTTTTTCTATTCACTCTTTCAAATGTCAAGCCTGAGTGTCGACCACTTTCATATTGAATGTCGCCTTTGTGAAACACATTCAAATTTCCATGAAACCAATCTCCCAAAAACATAACCACATCTTTGTCTGTTTCGAACCGTCGACCATCGACTGATATACCTAAGTCCTTCAATTTGTAATTTCGATTACCATCCAGGTCACGGTACATTAGAATTCCCTCTTCATTTTCCAAGTAATCGAGCCATTGATTCTCTTTTATTGATGTGTTTTTGGTTTTTGGAGCACACGAGCTGAGGATGGCTACCGTTCTTTCGGGCATATATTTGTTTCTCCACATATTGATAGCCATCTGGGGTTCCGTAGGATAGCTAAATGGATCGAAGTCATTAGAACTGATGTCTAAAAAGATCTCTCTGAATTTTGTCACTGCTTGTCTTAGGATTGCCACATTGGAAGTTCCGTGTTCGACCTTAAAACCATATGTCGATGGCAATTTGTATACCGGTTCTGTCATGAATAAGTTGGAATCAATAAATCGTATACTCTTTATGTTCATGCACATTGTATCAGCCCCTGTGTATAAAACACTACCCGGTGCTCTTTTGAGCACATTAATGAAATGTTCAAACAAAAGTCTGAAGTACTCTTGTGCACCTCTATGAGCTATGAAGGTGCATTTCTTGTGTTCACATGCCCAATCTGCAAAGTCTTTGATATTCTTGTGATATGTTGGTGTGCTATCATTCAAGTATTGACTTTCGACACGAGTAACAACTAATTTGTTGCTCTCATCTGCGGTGAGTTCAAAATCAAAGCAAATGATAGTCTCCGGTGATAGAATTGGTCTTGGTTCGACCTTTGTCATGTAGCACTTGTGTTCATAAAGATCGCACACTTGATTGCAATTTAAACAAGCACGGTAGCCACAACGATGTTCTTCGCGAGGATCGAACAATGTGTCACATGTCGTGCATTTGTGTATCCTTGAACATGTCACCAACTTCTTATGCAGGTTATAACAATTTTCATTCATAAACTTTCGATTGCAATCGGTGCAATAATGCCAACATTTATTCCCTTTGCGGTCACGTTCTGCTTTGTCGGCAAATATGCAGGTTTTTGACTTGCATTGTGTGCAATGTGGCTGATATTTATAACAATGGAAAGCCTCGATGTTTGTGATGGGGTCATAATGATGATCATACAAAACAAGATGAAACGAGTCATGATAGCTAGTATACTCGTTTGTTTCGGTGAAGTAAGGTGGATAGTATTGCGGGTTATGACCACCCAATGCTTCGCTCATACCCCAAACATATATGTTTCGTTTATAGTGTTTTTCTAACACATGAATTTCGGTAATCAAGATACCTTCATCCTTCAATTTGTTCGGAAACAAAGTATTCCTTAATCGATTGGTATGTTTTGTAAGACTTCCTTTATCGTGCTTAGCATTTTGCTTTAATTTTTTCCATCTCGACTCAAGCTGTTTGTCACTTACTGTTTTGTTATTGACCATTTCCTTTAATTTGCGATGTCTATCTAACAGCTCAAGAGACATTATACCACAATTAGTTTTCGACTTTACCTCCACTGAACATTGTTTGTTCTTCCGCAATTCTTCAATATTTTTTGGAGCTGGGTTACAATTGGAGCCTTTGCCTTCCGAAGCTCTTGCGACATAATGATCGACTTCTACATCCTTTACATAATCAGCCGCCTTTTTAGTAGAACCTTCACCCTTAGGACTTTGCAACATTTCATTAAACTCTTTCAACACTTGTAAACGGTTGGATCCCTTAACCCATTTGCTGGTCGTGTCATCCTCGAAAACAGCCCTCATTGCGATTTGCTCTACCGATCCAAACTTTGCATCATGTGTTGGTAACCAAAAGTTCAGACTATTGCCTTTGTCTTCTCCTTTTCCAAGGCCCGCACCTTTCGACAAAAAAAAAAAACAAATGGCACTCTCAGTTTCTCTACATCGGTGTTGTGAATTTTAATGTGTTTCTTTGAACCATCCACCTTATACTTGTCGATTAGAGCTTGTCGTTGTGTTTCTTTGCCGGGCGATTTACCCTTCTTTATCCATTGTTTTCTTGTCACTGTCTCGACTTTCTCCTTCGACTTCCGATAGGCCTTCTTGTATTCATTAATGGCTTTCAATCGATTTTCAGGATTCAGATTTCTTTTCTCTAAGGCATCCCAATCACTTGTTGAAAGTTTGTGTCTAAGCTCCGATTTGGATTTGGATTTTGGTGGCATACTTATATTAGAGTTAGATTTTATTTTTGCACTTGTGTCGACCGATCTTTCCATTTATATATCTAACTAAAAATTCCTTTAAGTGGATTTTTTCATGTACTTCTGGTGTGCCAAGACATATGCATCGGTGTTATCTGGAAATTTCACACACATATCATGAACCAAGTTAAGAACGTTGATTGGTTTGATTTCGTATTTCTCTAAGGTGTTGTGTGTGACATTTTTACCTTGAAGGATCTTACGAAGTACTTGCTTTCGTTGAATGTGGTGACGATTTTTTTCGTAATGGATTTTGTAATCCCGTCGGTTTGATGCATCGGGCTTCTTGTAATATAAGTTCCCGTTAATAGACTCAACCTTAAGCAACATTACAAATGTGTCTATAATATATAACGAAGTAATTCTTTAAATCAAACGCTCAAACCACGTATGCATTTGGGTCGGCGGTCTATGGTCTATGGTTTATAGGAAAAGTATCAATTTTCTCTTACATATTGTGAGTATACAAAGTGATTAGTCAACCTTAGGTGCTCCATACAAGCGGAATGATCATGAATATATTCTATATTGTTGCAACATGTCTCACACGTTACATGATGACATAACGAACATATTTTTGTGTTGAAGAATAATGTTTTAGAATCAAATCCCTCTTCGTCCGGTGCACACTTTACCTCAATTCCTTTCATGACAAATTCATCATTACATACATCACACGAGGTTTCCATCTCTTGATCTTCGCACATCTCTTTCATCTCCTCCAACACATCTTGATATTTCTCTTCATGGTCTTGGAGTTCCATGGTATATACCATATTGTAAATCATCTCTTGAATATCCATAGGCAAATGAGAGAAAGTAGTAGTAGTCATATTGTACTTTGTCTCGTTTGTTGTCCCTTACACACCAGTGGTCTTTATGTGGATTATTTGAAAACTGTTTTAACAAACCATAGACCATAGACCACCGACCACTGAGTCATATAGGGACATTTATTGTCTTACCGTATCTTATATTCACTTATGCCGACTAAGGGCCAGAAGATCCAAGACCCCGTTGTTCTCGAAAGATTAGCAAGAATGAGAGAGAAAGCTATCGAAGCGAGACGCAAAAAGGCTCAAGAGAAACAAGATATCAAGATGGCTGAGCAGCTTAAAGAGAAGGAGAAAGTGACGGAAGCCCAAGAAAAGATCAAACAAGCGACCTCAAAACGTACAACAACCGAACCTGAAGATCACGAGCCTGAATTTAAAGAGGAACCCGAGAAAGTATACATGAAGAAGCCAAAGACTTCGAAACCGAAAAAGAAACAAGTAGTTATCGTTGAATCTGATAGCTCTGACTCGGAAGAAGAACCGGAGGTGATTGTTAGAAAGTCTACTAGACGTAAACAAAGCCGAGTTGCATCGGAATCACCACCACCTCGCAAGAAAGACGCTGAGATGGAACCGGGATATGAGAAAGCTTACTCAAGTCTATTTCTATCATTATAGTATATGCAGTTCCAAAGACTGAAAGATAAATCATATGATATTCAAGTGCCAAAGAGTTCAGCGTTTCCAATTGACACACCCGATGATTTTATTCAATTGCACGGGGTTATCTTGGCCTGTGCGAAACGCGGCACTGGGAAGAGCTGTAGTCTTACACACCTACTTCGATTGATGAAACAAAACAATGCTTTAGACAGACTTATTCTTGTAAGTCCAACTTTTCATAATAACATGCATTACTATAAAGACTTACCGCTTGATGAAGGTGATGTATTAGAGCCTACCGTCGATGTTCCAAATCAGATTGAAGGCATCCTTGATACCGAAGCTCAAGAGTACGATGAATATCAAGAGAAGATGGAACGGTATAAGAAGTTAATGAAAATGTTAAACAATCATAATATCAGTGTGTATGAGATTCCCGGTGAATTGATGTTGGAATTTGGTGATGAGAATGGTAATATACTTCCTCCACAACACAAGTATGGTGGCAAACGGCCAGTCATTGCTGCCTTCTTTGATGACACCCAAGACACCGACATGATGAGACCATCGAGTAAGCTAAGCAATATGGTTATCAAACATAGACATCTTGGAAAGCTTAAGGACGGGGCCCTTGGAGTGACATTGTTGTTTGCAACTCAGAATTATACCTCAAGCTCAGGAGGCTTGCTAAAATCAATAAGAGGTAACCTAACACATATGTTAGTCTTCCGAAATAAGAATAAAAAAGAGATTGATAAAATAGGGGAGGAGGTCGGAGGGGAGATTCCAATCGAGGAATTCAACTCGGTATACAATCAGGCTATACAAGGGCCTCATGATTTCCTGTTTATTGACCTGCATCGGAAACCGAGTCATTTAAGTATGTTCAGAAGGAATTTCAACGAGTGGATTGTTCCTAATCATCAGGAGGTAGCGTCTCCATAATAATTTCTTTGAGTAGACTTTCTATCTCCATTCTTATTTCTTCAAGCATCTTCTGTTGTAATTGTTGTATTCTCTTATGCATTTCTTCCTTATCTCGTCGTATTTTCCGACTTTGATTGCACGCTTAACATGTCCAACAACTAGGCCATATTTTTTATCGTTATGGTCCATGTCGTAATGATCATCTAGAAAATTCATGTGCATCGAAGTAAACCAATTGCAATCTTCACGAGTTTTCATATCAAAATCGGAACATAGCTCTTGAACCATGTGTAACATAAGGGCATGTGTATCTATCTTCATGCATTATGAACAATCGATTTCTTTAAACTAGTTAGACTTAATGGGTTGTGGTCTATGGTCTATGGTTTGTTTTAAAAGTATTTACACATAATGTGGTGTATCATATATTGGATCTACCACAGGCTTTCGATGATCATACGACTTAAACCATATCACACAGTACCTATTACCTCGAAAGTCATTTAGTATCACTTCATGAGGTAACCTACCATCCATCTTCAAAATTTTATTGTGATAGTCGTAATCTCCAATGACATTGTCATTTTTGTCGTAACATCTCAAGGCAGCTCCGGTGTAATCTCCAAGAGCCAATGCATATTGAAAGCTCACATCATCTTTGTCTACATGCTTTCTCACATAGTGGTCTCCGGTCGTCATCTTAGAGTAGTTCACAACATACTCTCCCTCCGCAAATTCTTTGTCAACCATGCTTATCAAATCCTTTGACAACTTCCATAATTGTTGTTTCCACCTTGGGAGTTTTCGGTCCTCAACCGGTGTAACACATACACCTTTCCCTTTCTTGGATGAAATATTGTGAGGTGTGTGAAAGCCACCGCTGCCCAATGCTCCCGTTTTGTGCCCAAGTAAAAATGCCCATTCTAGATTGAATCTAAGTTTTTTGGTCTTATCTCTATATTGCTTATCCATATTGACATTATCGAGAATCTCTTCAATATTTTTCATAAGACATTTTGCCTTTTCATTTTCACTAATCAAAGTCGAGGTCACTTGCTCTTCAACGATGATATACTCTTTATCACATCGGACAGCGGTTGGTATCTTTTCATGGCATTGCCAATATTTTCTAGGATCCTCGTCAAAGTGGAAATAGGTCCGATGACAAGACCTGAAGTACCGATCTTTAGTAATGGTCCAAGTCTCCCAAGTAGACTTGTTCTCCGACCAATATAAGTGTTTGCGATCACGATGAGCACTAAGATAAGTGTTGTCTTTTACGTTATGTATATATACATATCTCATCGGCTTCCGTCCAATTTCGACATCGGTCACCACCTTTACTTTGATGTCTTCGTCGCTTTTCCAAAGAAGATAGTTAGGCATAATTGCAATAGCGAGTATTCAAGTTAGTATGTTGTTTGTTCTACCTTAAGTATTATTGGTCTTTAAGTGGATTATTTCGGTATATGGTCTATGGTCTACAGTTTCTATAAAGATATTATATACAAATGAGAGTATTAGAATTATTCTGCGGTACATCTTCAGTTGGTAAAGCATTGAGACATATATATATACTGATATTGATATAATCTCTCTTGACATTCGTCATAAATATAATCCTACACATGCTGTAGACATACTTCAATGGAATTATAGGATGTATCCCGAAAGACACTTTGACATAATTTGGGGATCACCTCCCTGTGTAGAATATTCTAAAGCAAAACGCAAAGGAGTAAGAAATCTTGAATTGGCTGATAACATAGTAAAGAGAACATTAGAGATCATAGAATACTATAAACCTACTTATTGGTATATAGAGAATCCTTCAGACGGAGGATTGCTTAAACATCGAGAGATAATGAAAGATATCAATAAATATATGTATACATGTTCTTATTGCATGTATGGAAAGGAGTATAGAAAACAGACTAATATATGGACTAATAAACCTAATGTATACTTAAAGAACTGTAGTAGAGAGACTCCTTGTATACATAAGCAAATACATGGAAGACATATGAAGACTGCTCAAAGAACTCAATCCTCATGTGCCTCTCATAGCACGGGACAATCTTTAGAGGATGCATATTGTATCCCATTTGAATTATTGAAAATCTTATTAACATACGATGACCCATGACCAACACACATGAATTACAATTGTTTACACAAACCGTAGACCACAGACCGTAGACTAATATGATTGTTGATGATCATATGCATTAATTGTTTGAATTATAATTGTTTACACAAACCGTAGACCATAGACCGTAGTAGACTTAGAGGATTATATTATTTTATTCCTCGTGGCTCTTTGGTTTCAATCCTACACGACAAGCAACACCACATTTGAATATCTTCTTTTGCCAATTATCAAATCCCATCTTTGTAAGTTCTCTTCCTAATTTTGTTTGTGACATATTTCCAAAGCCCTCCATTCTCTTCAATGTATTATATATCCTACTAAATTTGACATAGTCCTCATTCTCGACTCTTTGAAATGCCTCTCGGACATTGTCGACTGCCTCGAACTCTTCAAACAATAATTTCTCTATGCTCGAACCTCCCAACCATGTGTCTCTGATCTCCATCATGTCTTTAGGCTCTATAAGGCCATGTCGTGCATATTCTTTGTAAGCTTCAAACAATATTTTGAGAAATGCATGCTGCCACTCGATGGTATCGATCTTGTCTTTGATTTCATCGTCCCTCAACAATCGTGTCTTGCCGTTCACCTTATTTTCTTTATCTACAAATTGCACGTTCCATTGAGAGACCCTCACTCGATTCTTTACCGCGTCGTCCGTCGGCTCGATGACCGGTATATCATTACACATCAAGAAACACGATGTCAATAAGTAAAACGACATTTCATTTTGATAATTCTTTCGACCAACGACCTTATCACCACCCGATGCCGCAATCTTTATCATATTCCCATCTAAAGGGCTTTGCATCTTCATTTCGTTTGATAACACAATTCTCTTTCCAATGAAGTCCACAAGCCAAGATTGTTTTTTTGCTGGCTCACCTCCTTTGCTATACACCAAGTTTTCACCACACATGTGTCCTATATAATCCCCAAACGTGTTCTCTAGGAAATTGCATAACACACCCTTTCCGGCATTGGATTCTCCGACATGGATAAAGAACTTCTTTTCTTTCAAGAGATGTCCTCCCAATGCCATGGCTAAGGATTGGATTATGTAATTCCGATGATCTACATTTGGATGTGGGTTTTCAAATATATTTGAATAAACCTCTTGTTCCACTTTTGGGTCCACTTTGCTCAAGTCCGGAAAATCATAATCTAGCTTATGAAATGACACAATGTTTGGATCAAAATCTTGTAGTGTACCGGTGGTCATGTTATATATGCTGATACGGCTATGTAAACAAGCGCCGTGAATATATTATCAGTATACAAAATAAACACTGCAAAGTTGAACAGCAATGCAAGTGTACGGATGAGCGGGTTTGTGAGTGCAGTCTCTGTAAGAAGATCTGCTGAAGCACAACGCTTCCTCACTTTTGTACCTTACGTCTCCCATCATCTTAGATGGTACCGCCATTGGGTTGTGAACCCGAGACGTAGGTTGAACGACCAGCATGGTAATAACGACTAGTTCGTTCATGCTGCGCATGCGAGTTCCGCGCATGCTGAAAGCCAAGATGGTTCTTGTTTGTATTCAAGATGTATCTTTGCTTTGCCATCTTCGAGTTCGACATACGAACTCTCGATGACAGGGATGCCTGATGATATGACATTATCATCTGGCGACATGTACAGTCATCGTCGACCGTACTGACGACTGTCATAAATATATGACGCGACTCGACATGTACAGTCATGGTCGACCATACTGTCGACTGTCATAATAATATATGACGCGACCGACTGTCATAATAATATATGACGCGACCGACTGTCATAATAATATATGACATGGTATGACATGTCTGACAGGTATGACACGTATGACATGTATGACACATATGTCATCGGTCATGACCCTGACAGATCTCCCCTCTTAAAAGAGTTGTGACCTCACAACGGGCATACCTTTGTATATGTCTATGATGTCTTTGTTGTTGTCGCTTCTTGCTGGTACCAGTCTTCTTACACCGATTTGAGGCGTCCCTCATGGTGTTTTTAGGTTATTGGGGGGAACTGAGTCCACTTTAGTCCCTCACCTTACAGTTCTTAGGATGTAGCCCACCTTTCTGGAAATCGTATCGTATTTCAGAGTGACGTTTCAAGGTTCAATGAAGAGCGTTTTCGTGATACAGATTGACGCTGGATTACTGATTGATCCACACGTTATCATGTATGTACTAGACGATTCAAAGCATCGGAAGTCTACGTTACGGATTATTTGCGCTAGCCGTCGTTCTTTGCGAACGATGATCCCACGATTTAACGATTTATAATCGCACGATTCTCGGCCTTATATATATGACTGATCGACGAAAACCCTTGGGTACATGTTTCCACAGTTATATATAGTGCACCCAACCCTTCCTCCCCTCCTTAAGCTACTTTGGAGGATCATAGGCGGCAACGGGGAGCCCGATTTTTGGGGCTTGTTTTTAATGCAAACGGAGTGGCCCTGCTTAACGGGATTGGACTTATAATCCTTTACCCGGTCTGCTCAACTCCTCAATATTTGGTCCGGTACGCGTGCTTTGTCGAACATCTATCGCGATGAGTGAGAATGGATTCGCCACGTACTAATGTGAAATTTCTTTAGTTATGTTTGTCAAGCACAACTTAGGATCACAACTCCGTCTACCTCAGTCGATATCTCCGGTAGCTTCGGATGACTGGCCAAGAATCCGATGACAAACCACGGCTTTGGCAAAGGTAGCATTAGCAGTTTTTCACAGATATTGGTACCCGCATATGCGTATCTGTGTAAGGGTATGATTTATACAAGGCTCACTACACCTTAGCAAGGAAGGATCAATTCCTGCTCCTGTCATCTCAATTTGATGCAGGGTAAAAAATGTTAGGGATATAACCCTGCAGTTCTCGGGTTGCAGCCCATTGCACCGAAGGTGCATCGCAGTCTTTGGGATGCAGCCCTGCAGTTCTTGGGATGCAGCCCTGATATATATATGTGACCGATGGACGAAAACCTCTTGGGTACATGTTTCCACGGCCTGATTATTATTTGGTCGGCAATTATTGGCAAAAGTCATCGGCTATCAGCTTTTGACTCAGAAGCCACAATGTTATAGAAGCTGCGACCTATTGTAACCATATGCGGCAATTATACCTTCAGCATACGTAGACAATATGATTATGTGGAACTTATAATCCCACTTAAGTTGCATCATGATAAATTTATCCAGGTGTTAACAAGTGTTCAGGATTTGATAAGGGGTTGACGCCCCACAAGCCAAAGGTCACTGTCTCATAAGGCTCGCCTCAAGTGTGCGGCTTTGAGGATTAGCGTCCTGGCGAGGCACAGTCATGATGCTTCCTAGTCCATAATGGAGCTGGAAATGAGAATGCTCAAGATATCCGAAGACAGGAAGGCTTTTGGTTGGCCAGAGTTACTGTCAAGATGCTTAACCTTGATGGAATGGCATTCGGATACAAACTGTGCAACCATGCATGTGACTTATGCATTGGTGTATGACTTTGATGAATTGTCTCTTGTCATGAACCTGGAAGGAATGACGGGCAAATAGCTAGAGTGGCGGATTTACTCACTCGGCTTTGCTGTTTATGGAATTCGATGCCTGATGGCACAACTGGCAATCCTTTGCTCAGATGCTTTCCTTAAGACATTGGCAACAACTTATGTGCCAGCTTCTCTAGATTTGGGGAGAAACCATGGATCAACAATTCATCAATCAAAACACATGTATCAAGGTTGATTCATCGAATCCTTCGACTCTTGAATTTCGACAATCAGCATCTCAGGCTGTTGACGTCAAAGTGATGGTCGTAGGCTTACAATATAGCTTATTCACATTTGAAAAACCATCGTTCTCCAGTGTCAGTGCCCTTTATATAATATGATAAAGCCGGAGAAATATGCATCTACGATTTCTTCATAATGAACTTCATGTGTCAATAAGTCAAATAAGACTTCATTTGATGTTTCAATCGGCATGATGTACCGTGTCATCAACTTTATGGCTGCTATACACAGATGCTGGAACTTTTGATAAGATTTTTAATCTTCCAAGCAAAATCACAATGATGTAAATCAATTTGTGGCAGCTGTATGAAAATGAATGAATCTATACTCTTCCTCCCCCTCGCAAAAAGAGATGTATCAAACCAATCAAATGGTGATGGAGGATGTTATTCAATCATTATGTTATGTGAAAAATGGTTTGATAGAGAATCAGACTGAGATTACTCATCGAATGCTTTAGAGGTAACAATGTCAATCTGAACATTGATTCTCTCTACGTCACATTGGCAATATGCCTGACGTTTTTGAATGTGGCAAATGCCAGATGATGTCAAATGCAGTCGTTGGGTTGCAGCCCACATACTTTGTCAGTTCAGGGTCACTATAGTGTGCCTAACTTAGACAATGTTCTGGAAAATGATTGTCATGATGAACAAAGAAATCAGTAATGGTACCGAATTTAACTTTGGTATCGAAGCTAATGGAGAGTCAATCAAGAAGTGTCCGTAATGACAACAACTTACTACGAGTTGTATTTTGGTAGTTGATGGATGGCTGACATGTCATTTCATTATGAATAGAACATGGCATTGCCTAGTGATATGTGTATATTTTTCAGCACATGATCACTTATCTCAATGGTGCCCATGTTATTTTTGGGCAAACACTATTCAGAGACTTGTTATGATAAAGAAGTATGAATGGTGAATGTGTCATTTCAATCCGATAGAATTGTGACTTGTTTTATGACTATAAAATTTTGTCACTTTCCAAAATGAGGATGAACTGTGCTTGGAGACCGTATGCAGATTGCGGGTTTTCCAAGACTTCATGGCCTAATGGATGAGGCAACAAATTTCTAAACATTCCAGAATGAATTTTCAAAGAGTCTTCATTTCTTAATGAAGCATGCTTGTCTTATGTGCAAAAATGATATGAAATTGCAAATATGGTGTCAATCTATATGTGGATGGTTTATACCATTGTATGCTATTCCACAAATAAGTAGTGATGTCAGAATAAAAACTTTGGACGATTGCAACTCAGTACAAACCCGAGTGCATTCAAGTCCATTTGTATGCTCAGAATCTGAATCTAATGTGCTTTCTATATGCACAGGATAAAACATTTTTTCTATGCGATTCTGGATTCAGGAAATAGAGTCAATGTAAAAGTCTTTTCCTATTTCAGACGATGAAACCCTTATTCCTTTAGGTGCAATACCTTATTGTAAGGAATAGTCATTTTCAATACAAGTTTCAATCGATTTTCTCAAATCTGTCACTTTTATGATGATCAGATTGGTCAACTTTACAGCATAACCACTTCTCCTCGCTGAAGGAAATGACTCCCATCATAGGACGGTATATTAGCTGTTTTCATATGACATATGAAAAACATGAATAACTCTTGGAGAATTTCGGGATAAACATCCTGGATTGGCTGTGCTTGATTGCTCTATGCCCAAGAATGACCGAAGAGATTGCTTGCCATTTTTCAGCCATATAGCGTGGAGGCTGCTTAACAACGGTTGGGTCATAAGCTAAATAGCTATGTCAGCTATGTCGGAGGCTGAATAGCCATGATTGCACAGACTCTGTCTTTCATGATGAATAGACCTCTGAGAAATGGTGTCTGAAAAATCAATTGACAACAACTCAACCTTTTGGTATGATGTAGAGCTGATGATCTTTGTTGCACTTCAATTGTTTAATGTGCACTAATGAAATGCCTCGTGATATATAATCTCACAGAATAGGCATTGCTCAATGGCGATATGATCAGATATGTAATGATCAATGAAGACAAGATGGTTGGTATGGCTCATTCTGTAGGCATAATTACCTCAAAGAGATGCCAATACACGGATACATATCAAGACATAAGGGCAATAGACTTATTGTATAGCCTTCAAGGCAGCTAGCATTTATGCTGCATCGGTCAGCTCAGTGGCTTTGACCTTTCTAGGTGTTGTACTCAGGCCGTGGCCTGCATATTGCATTGAGTAATCTTGACACCTTTAATGATCCAATCAGATGATATGTATGAAGTATCTAGAATGGTTGCCCTTTTCAATGATCATCGGTGGCAGAGGCTATAATGCTTGCACCGTGTCAGTATACAATTCTAGTCTGGATACATGCTAGACCAGATGTATACAATGTCTAGGTCTTCAAAATCAAGCTCATATGAATGTCATGGCTGATGTATGTGTCAACTTTTATGGAGTTCTGCATGGTTTGACTGTATATAGTCAGGCTTACCAAAACAAAAACAATGATGCAACTTACTTGTTTATTATTTGTCTTTATTATTTATTATTTATTTGGTTTTTATTTGTATTTCTAGCTTATCATCTTCCCCCCTCAAGGAAATGTATTGCTAGGCGGTTGTCAAGCGCCGTTCAAATACAACAGAGGTCCGACCTCTATGTGATGACGTGATAGCTTACTATGAAGCTGGATAGCAGTTCTCGGGATGCAGCCCCTTGCACCGAAGGTGCATTGCAGTCGTTGGGATGCAGCCCGAATTCACGTCATCAGCGTGGGTCATATAGTGCCCAAGCATGTGCTATATATATACAACACTACCCTCCAGCGGCGAAGTGGCTTGCTATTACCATCATCGTATGCTGTGGGATATCAATATATGATCAGAGAGCATGGATATATATATATATATGTACCATGTTTGTCAATATCGGAGAGACTATGTCTTCTTTAAAATCCTCATGACTATATGTATAATGGTGCTATACTGATGTCAACACCTTCTCTCTGAGTGATTTATTGATTTCAGATGTGATGTCGTGGCATAAAATATGTCCACGTCATCGGCACGAGTCATGTTGTCTCCATGCATACACGATCTTAGCGCAGGTCACAATACAGTGCCCGAGCATACGCGATTTTAGCGTAGGTCACATTGTGCCTCTATTTATTACATCTGAGAATATATGTTACTCATCTTTGTGAGTCTAGACAACATTGTGCTGATTGCAATGCTTTCTCTGGTGACTTATATATCACTGATTATACCTAATGTGGTGATCAGTCCAGTGCAATATTTTGTCACAGGGATGTACAGGGATTGTGAATGATTGCAATCCAGCCGGAGGAATAATCCCAACAGCTTATTCTGTACTAATGAATTTATCGGAGTTATACTCATTTCGACGATTCTAAAACCCATGTCATTGTAGTGATGACAACTCGTGTGAATATATAGGGTTTTTATCAGAATGCTTTTATGTGATGTCAACATATTATGAACAATTCACTTGCATCTCAGGACAAAGGAGTTACGCTTGGAAGGTCTTGCATGGTGGTCACCAACAGTTATCAGCTGTTATTCAGGTGCCAAATTCTGCCTTCAGCACTGGGACTATATCAGCCAGTCTTACAGCGATGCACTTGTCCTTCCCACTCTTATGTACGGCTATAGTGCCAAAGTATATCAGGTGGGATATATATATATATACATTATATAACTATCATCTTCTGATCCAGGAAATGCAATTAAGCATGGTATCAGGTTATATGTTATGTATATAGTTCAGCATTCCAAACTTACTCGAGAATGTAAATGCTGAGCAAGAGTCAACTTATAGTCATTGGGATATAGTTTCCCATCCGAGTTTACACTTTGTTAGTGATGGTGGATTTTAACGTTGTACAGATTTCAACGTTACTTGTGAATGCAGTGATTTTATCAAAAGCAATCCATCAGAATCACCAGATCGGGAAAATGGATATGTGTATAATCCTATCCACCTTCTTCCCCCCTCGAGGAAGTGTGAACACATAGGCAGTCAGTTGCCTATATACCTAATAGCTTATAGCTTATAGGTTATAGCATGCAATCCTTATAGGAAGCAGCTGTTACAGTTTTAGGGTTGTTGCCCAACAGTTCTTGGGTTGTTGCCCGCAGTATTATCATGTCTGTGATGATTTAGCATGATATAATAATGCCCAAAAACGAAGTTTTTCGAAATAATAGTGGCATTTTAGGGCATATGTGGTTACAGTGGCCCTGTTACTCAATATGGTGATTAGGGTGTTACATGATATCAGTAACCCTAATACATGTAAAAAATAAGCAGTATAATGTTTTTGCAAAGATTTTTAAGCAAAACTGCATTTAATACCTACATAAATGTAAGGTGGTTTTCAGGAGGTACGTTACACCCCTGTTACACACATTTAATTTTAGGGTTGTTACAGGGCGTTACACATGCTGCATAAATCAGGGATTGTTATTTGATATATAAACATTCGTTTCAGCAAAAAAAATCAATCCAAAATTTTCAAAATGTGTTTTACGTACAGCATTTTGAGCGATTTATTGTTACAGCAATATGTATACCCCTATATATTCAACACCTAATATTTAGGGTGTCACACAGATATGACATGTGTCATTATGATTTCCTGATACCTCAATAGGTATAAAATCATAATTTTAAATAAAATGGGCACACATTTTTCATTTTGAAATTAAACGTGGAGCATTTTTACCCATTTTACAGCTTTTTCAGCTATCTAAAATATTGCTTTGGTGACATATCTCAGTGTATATGTGGAATGTAAGTACAGAATCACTGTAAGGAACTTCACTTTTGCATATGACAAATTTCATAGCAAATAAGTGAGTTGTGCTGTATATCAACATTTATGGTTGACAGCATTCTGGGTTTTACTGATGCAAACCCATGCACAGCAAATGTACTTTTCTGATTATGTATAGATTTATCAACTTAAGTGGAAACACCCACTTTAGTGATATTTCTCAACCTATGATTTGTTCTGAGCATATGTCTGTGCTCTTAAGATTTATCAAAGTGATATATCTTATTTAGAACAAATCTGGACTTTGCTGGATACAATCACAGCAACTTGACACAGCACATTTATATGTGTGTGGTTGTCCTTAACACTATTGTCAGATATCATGTAAATACTGATCTGTGTGTTGCATGCAATTGATCTGATCAAGTCTGATTCAACTGTCAATATGCAACGTAGTTGATGTAGTTGCTCCAGCGATGATATGTGGGATGAGACGAGTGGACTGCACCCAACAGTTACCAGCTGTTTTATGGGTGCAGTATTTTGCCTTCGGGTCTGGAGATAACTCCATCCAGCCCTACAGCATGTTGTCTTATCCTGTTCCCTTATGTATCGCCATCATTGACACTTTCCACGCACATGTGTTTGGAAAGTGGTATCTATATTACCATATACAATATAGTTGATCCATTCACTCTGAGTCAGTGAATCTCAACATGTATAATGAATGCTAGTGTATGTGCAGTGTGTAGTACTGCTGATTAGTACTTATGTCAGTGTGTGTGTGTGTGTTTACTTGTACACACTCTGCAGAATATGTTCTGGATATCACAATATCCTAGACAATTTATCATGCAAGACAGTCAGCATACCATGTACTGATTACATCTAACATGATATATATAGTTTAGGGATCATTGTAATTCCATGCTAATCTCATTACAAAATGAGTTGCTTGATAGATTTTACATGAAGCTCAGGTGAGCATTCCATCCAGTAATCCACCATAGAATGTACATGTGATCTGGAGAGCATCTCGGCTCCACCAGGACATGACAAACTAATTATGGTGTTGAGATTACTTTCAGGCACCCTTTGCTACATGGATTCGAATATAGACTAGCATTCACTGCAATATGCTTATGCTCTATGTACTACAGCTGGTATCGTGATCAAGCTGTACAGTATAATAAAGCATGTAAAATTCACAATCAATGCAATCATTCAGCATAAGATATGTGCATGGTATACAAGTGTATGCACTGCATATTGATGATTGCTGTAAGTGAAATAAGTGCATGGGTGTGTGTGTGCTGATTCGCACACACATGTTGTGAACAGATCATTGTGATGCTAATAAGAATAATGCTGATGATTAAAGTATTTGTGCAGCCATCAGAACACTTTGGAATTTGCTGCAGTATGATAATAGTACTTTCACAGCAACATAGTGGTAATGTATCCAAAGCATAACGATCATGTATACAGCCATTCTGCATATGATTTCGACGCGCGTATACATATGTGCTTCTCACTGCATGTAAACACATCAAAAATTGTACGCGCTAAAATCGAACGTTCTTCGCATGTGACGAAATCATGAAGAACGTATATCGTGCTGACAGGCCATAAATCATTGTACGCGCTGGTAAACAGTGCGAAGGAATTATTTGCAAAAATCGATTGATGTACGTCGCATACGAATGCGAGCGCTGACATGCATGTATACGAATCAAAATTCTGTCGATGACCACTATGTAATATATCATTCTGGACAATTTTTGAAAGTGATTCATACAAGCGCGCGCATGCTGCGATTCACTTCTGTAGAAATATGCGACCATCGCGCATGCTGCCATCTGTAAATTAGTGACCATCGCGCATCAACATGTATGAAGCAATTTAGTGCAATTATGAAAATCGTGATACTGCGCTGATGATTTTCCACGCAAAAACGATTTCGCCGCTGATTTATCGAATCTGCGAACATGCACACATTTGCGAACCATTTATGCGAATACATTTCATTGTTGCGTCGATGTATGCCATGCGCACACCTTATCGCGTATAAGTGCGATCAGCTGTTTCTGCGTGTGTGCTGCGAGAAATCTCCTCGCGCTATCTCTGCGCTGTCAATATGCGAGTGTATATTATTCGCCCTGCAGATATTCAATATTATGCGAGCGCTGTCAATATGCGCCCACCTGCAAACCTGCGAACAATATTAAATATACTACGTCTATCGCTGCACCCACTTGAGTTCTCGAGTATCGTGCCTTGACGACTTTTAGAATACCATCTGATACGGCTATGTAAACAAGCGCCGTGAATATATTATCAGTATACAAAATAAACACTGCAAAGTTGAACAACAATGCAAGTGTACGGATGAGCGGGTTTGTGAGTGCAGTCTCTGTAAGAAGATCTGCTGAAGCACAACGCTTCCTCACTTTTGTACCTTACGTCTCCCATCATCTTAGATGGTACCGCCATTGGGTTGTGAACCCGAGACGTAGGTTGAACGACCAGCATGGTAATAACGACTAGTTCGTTCATGCTGCGCATGCGAGTTCCGCGCATGCTGAAAGCCAAGATGGTTCTTGTTTGTATTCAAGATGTATCTTTGCTTTGCCATCTTCGAGTTCGACATACGAACTCTCGATGACAGGGATGCCTGATGATATGACATTATCATCTGGCGACATGTACAGTCATCGTCGACCGTACTGACGACTGTCATAAATATATGACGCGAGTCGACATGTACAGTCATGGTCGACCATACTGTCGACTGTCATAATAATATATGACGCGACCGACTGTCATAATAATATATGACATGACATGGTATGACATGTCTGACAGGTATGACACGTGTGACATGTATGACACATATGTCATCGGTCATGACCCTGACATATGCCGTTGTTAAAATGTATCATACCCACTCCACTTTTGAAAGTCTTTTTGTACCAATTGTCTTGTCTTACAAATCTGGGTAACATCATTGCAAGTCGGTTGAAGGGACCTAAATCTTCACCCCAAGCGGTTGTCATTCTTGGACCGCCTTTCAACTCCTCCTCAATTCCATCACATAATTTAAACAATATTGAATGATACTTGTCATCCTTGTACCATATACCTTCATCGTAGATATAAAAGGTGTCCTCACAAAACTTCAATTTGTCTTTGTGATATCTCAAAAAGACATGAGCGGCATCTTTATCGGTCATCGGAATTATTGTTGTCGGCATGGCGGGGTCCCTATTTGACCATGCCTTTTCCAATTTCGCCTCAAGATCACTACACTCCTCAAAAGGTTTAACAATGAGTTTGATTCTTGAGTATTCAACACCGAACTGTTCAACAATTGCTTTCTCACATGAGTAAATAATATCGTCAACATTCTCCTCAGATTTTCTAAGCAATAATCCATCAAATATTAATGACCCTATATCATGCCCCTCGTCCTCCAAGTGTTTCTTGATGACCATTAGTATTTCACATTCCTTCGAGAACACAAGTCTAGACAACTCACTACCCGAAGAGACTTTGAGGTGAGGCAATATCGTGTTCTTAAGTTCATGGGAAAGCTTTCCTCCAAAGGTATTCTTTATATCGTTTATGGGAACATTATTTTTTTCATGCCAAGTTTTTTGTACTTGACCAAAAAGCTTAGCGGTAAATAGATTCTTAATCAAATCTTTGTCACAATTGTAGGCTTTCATAAGATTTTCTATAATCGACTCTCGATCGTTCAAATATTCATCCAAATTTGGTGTTGAAGCATCACCACACAATATTTTGACGATGGTGTATGCACAATTCTTAATATCGATATCATGATAAATGTCTTTGGCAAGATATGCTCTTATTTCTCGAGGCATATCTTGGTAGGTTGAGATGTCGGTTTGAGCATAATACCGACCACATCGAGATGGTTTATATTTGACCTCTACTTTTCCATCGTTGGAATTTTCAAGCTTCAATAGTAAATTTTTCATTTTTTTTTTTGGAATTTGTCGTAATTGATTCATTCCAAGAGATAGAGAAAGTAAAATCTGAAATGTTTCCTTCGTATATGAGCTTCTCAACCTTCTCTTGATCGTAGAATTCAATGTTAGTGATATTTGTTGACTTAGGCATGTTTGTATTATACTCGTTAGATATCGAGTCTTTAAGTGGATTATTTGCGTTATCACTCTCGAAACACTTCATAGTGTACGTTAGATATCATTCAATGAACCCATGACGCAAAGTGGGTCTAAAGAATATTTTTCTGAGTCTGAAAAGCCAAAAACGCACTTTTACAGGGCCCGATTTCAGATCGCAGACCCCCCTGGACAGTGGGTCGTGGGTCGTGGGTCGACGGTTTCAGATTAAAGTATTTTGTAATCGTTCGATTAAATAATATCGAAGGTCTGTGCGGAATCTGTGTATAATTTCAAATGCTCCTCGGACGCAGGAACGCTTTCGAAGTTATTACGTCATAAAGTTCCAGTGAATTTCGCGTATAAACGCGTCATAGACTTTTTTAAAGGCATGACCCGCTAAAAAGACTATGACCAGTTTATATAAAAATGTCATAGTCTTTTTTGAAGCAAGGTAACGTAGAAAAGACTATGACCAGTTTATATAAAAATGTCATAGTCTTTTTTGAAGCCAGGTAACGTAGAAAAGACTATGACCAGTTTATATAAAAATGTCATAGTCTTTTTTGAAGCCAGGTAACGTAGAAAAGACTATGACCAGTTTATATAAAAACGTCATAGTCTTTTTTGAAGCCAGGTAACGTAGAAAAGACTATGACTGATTTATATATTAACGTTATGCATATTTTTGAAAGTCGATCGTTACATTGAGCCTAAGTTGCCAGTGCTTTCGAGACAGCTGGCAGGAACTTGTCACATATATCTGATACTATCTAATCAGTACACTTGGCATAACGTGCGATGACATGATCAGTAATTAATTTAAAGACCCTGAATAAAATGCAGCCCCTGAATAAACGTTGCAGCCGTCAACAGGTATCATCGATCCCTGCTTTCGCACGTCACTGTTGTTTAGATATATCATATCATTGTATCATTCTTTTCGTAAAAGTACCATGGCAGAATCACAGTGCATTGACTATTACGAGGAAGCATTTGAGCTCGCTGAGGCTGAACCTGATCTGGTTGACGCGACAACAAACATAGTTCGACACGACGTGCCTGAGCCCACATTCGAAGGTCAAGGGTCGTCTACTAGCGAAAGGGCTTACGCTGAAAAAGGAAATTTGTAAGAAGGGTAAAAGGCGAATTTTACTGGAAAGCGAGCGACGAGGGTGCAAGATTTCTATTGTCAAAGAAGTAGAGTGTGCAGCCGTTGGTCAATTGTCAGAGACTGAGGAGTTATGGGGTCATGTTTACCATAGCTGCGATACAGAATCTAAGGAAACTGAGTACGAATGGAGAACTAACTTAGAAGGGAAGTACCTTGTTGGGTCTCGTCGCATCACTGAAAAAAACGTGCGAGAAGAGCAGAAAAAAACTGTCGCATCTCAGTTGACTAAGGAGGAGCTACTAGCTCTCTTAGCTAAGTATGATTCGCCAGCAGCTCCAGTTCAAGGCGTCCCAGTACCTACTGCACCTTTACTTCCGGTCGTAGAGTCTCAACCTATCCCAAACCTGGTGGATGCGGAAGTTTCTCTGCCAGCAGCTCAGAAAAGTGCTGTGGAGCGTGCAGCCGAGCTTATTGGACTTAGACAACGTCCAGCGAAGCTTCCAAAGACTTAAGGTAAGTCCCTTCCGCATTTTCAGTCTTTCCTTTCGCATCACGTTTCGCATGTTCAGTTCTTAGCTTCGCACTTCAGTTATTCCGCATGTTCAATTCGCACTTCAGTTATTCCGCATCACGTTTCCGCAGCATATTTCCGCAGCATATTTCTGTTTCGCATCGTGTGATATTTCAATACAGTATTCGCTTAATTATTCCGAATGTTGTTTCGCATCGTGTGTTGTGCTTGGCGTGCAGGTATAATGTCTTACGCTAAAGGCGTTGTCGCCAAAGGCGACGAGTGGGAGGAGTGGATTGACGACAACGGGCCCGCATCGTGGCCTGCCTGGCGGAACGGTGGTCCTTGGGCTACTGAAAAAAGTGTCGATAGCAAGATTAAGAATCTTAGCGGTAACACTTATGCCACCTTTCGAAAAGAGATAGCAACCGCCGTGAGTACAGTGAAGAAAGAGCTTTTAGCATATTTCGCATCTCCTGACTTCACCGCTGAGAATTCGCATCAAGAGGGTTTAGGGCAGGCGGCACACGAGTTGCAAGCTCTCCGCGGCGAATTAGCTGAAGCCAAGGAACACTTTGCATATCTTCACGCATCTGTGGCAGAATTGGCCGAGGAACTGCACCGTGTTAAAACGAATCAAACCCCTGCTGCTCCTCCACGCAATCCGGAAGCTGCTGAGGTGAAGTGTATCACTGCCATCCGCCGCACGGTTAAAGATAACTTAGACGTGCAAGCTCGGATTGAAGTAGGCAAGGTGCTTGAACAAGACAGTGCACAATATCTATTGTACTTCAAGCACCTTGTAGATAGTGGTTTCATAAGCTTTGACGCAGGATCCGTAAAAATCCGTATGCCACAGACGGCGAGTGCTGCACGTGAAGAGAAGTGAACATCCTTCCGAACATCCGAGAAGTGGCTAGTATGCTATGTTTTGGTATTTTTCACTTTTAATACATGTTTTTAGTCTGCTCAGTGAAAAATGCTTTTTAGCTTGCTTCCTTGTCTTAACTGACCGAGCATCCGAACACCCGAACTGCACCTGTGTACCCGAGCATCCGAACATTCAAAGTCACACAAACACCCGAGCATACCTGTAAAGTGATAATATGATGTATCCTGCATGATATTATATCATAAAGCACTTCACATATTATTACATAGATCATTGCATAATAACTTGCCAGCTTTCAGTTATTTCTTTTGTTATCTGATAATACTTATGATCTTTTTCAATCCCTATATATCCGCGTCAATGATCTAAACATACTTGAGCTGAACTCCCAGTACCCATAAAAGGGTCTAATACTGTATCATTTTCATTTGAATAAGTTCTTATTATGTATTGCATGATAGCATATGGCTTTGCTGTCGGGTGTGTAGACTTGTAATTACTTTTGTCAATATGTATAACAGATCGAGAAAATCGTTTTCCATCTGTGTTTTGGGTATTTACTCTTGGTGATTGTCCTGCGTAGAGTTCTGTCGCTTCTGTGCGTCGGCCGGGAACACGTGTATAAGGTTGACCGTCAGTCTTTTGAGGATTATATGTAGTCCGACCTTTTGCAAATATGTAGATCATTTCGTGTGCTCTTAGCTCTTGATAATTTGCGTGATAAAAGAGAGTCGACATGGACTTAACGTAAGAAAGATCCCGTCGGAAATATGGTTTATTACTTGACATTAGTTCATGACCGAAACGTGTCGTGCAAAAGAATATGTACGCAGCTTTGGATTTTCCGATTCTTTTTGATTCTTTCCATAACTTATCTAAGTCTACTTTATTTTTATCGAACTTACAAGCTGTTTGATTATATGGGAGATCAAGTATCACTAAATCAACTGAGTGTGTGTCGATATTTGGGAATACATCGAAACAGTCTGCGTGGAATAACTGGGTCATCATAAGATACGAAAAGAAATAAAAATGACTTAGTGGTGTTTACATCAGTAGATCGACAATATGATATACATAAATATACAAGAAATATGTTTATGTAAACCGTAGACCGTAGACTGTAGACTCACATATATCTTACATATATCAAACATATAAAATACAAAAAAAAATATCTTTATATAAACCGTAGACCATAGACCATAGACTTACATAAAATATACATATGACATACACATAATATACACAAGATTACCATAAATATATGTTTACACAAACCATAGACCATAGACCATAGACCATAGACCACACATGTCATCCATTGACACATGCCACCCCTACGCTACATACATGTAGTGCTCTGTGCTTTGTATTCAAAATGCCTATGTTAGGGGCTGTGGGTTCTGACCTCCTAGCTTTGTTTTCTGTGCTATGTATTCTGTGCTCGGCTTGTTTATGCTCTATGCTCAATGCACTGTGTTGTGTGCTCGGGCTGCCCATGCTTTGCACATTATGCTCTGTGCCCGAACTGCCTGTATTCCATGTGGTATGCTTTATTCTTGGTGTGCTCATCATTTGTGCTTTGTAGTTTGGCTGTCCAGGTTCCTTGCTCTGTACTTTATATTTTATGCGCGGTCCGTCCGTGCTATTTGTTTTATGGTCTGAGCTTTGTGTACTGTGTTCCGTGCTCTGTTCTCTTTGCTTTGTGTGGAAACTGCCCATGCACAGTGCTTCAGTCTCATTGTTCTGTACTAGGCTTATCAGTGCTCTGCAATTTGTGCATTGTGCTTTGTGCTCAAAATGCCCCTGTTTTATGCTCCCTGCCTTGTGCTTTATGCTCAGCTTGCCCCCTTTTTGTGTTTTGTGCTCTTTGCTCGGGCTGTCCCTGTTCTGTGCTCTGTATTCTGTGCTCGGGATGCCCACATTCCTTGCACT
>LGRX02004816.1:0-16511 GCA_001247695.2 Cymbomonas tetramitiformis
CCAACCCAAAAAAAAAAAAAAAAAAAAAAAAAAACTCTCCCACAAGCCCCAGCACAACAGCGCCCTCATAGGGGTGTAACATACCTCCTAAATACCACGTGATATACAGTGACATATTAAATGCAGTTTTGCTTCAATTACTTCAAAAAATGTTCATACTGCTTTAATTTGACATATTTTAGTGTTACTGATACCATGTAACACCCTAATGTCACTGTAGGTGATAAGGGTCATTGTAACCTTATACACCCTAAAATGCCGCTATATAATAGCAACACACTCTGTGTTTGGCATTTATGTCATGCTGAAATCAGCACAGTTATGACAATATTTCGGGCAACAACCCAAAAACTGTAGGGCAACAACCCTAGAACTGTATTAGCTGTATAAGTTCCTTAAAGGACAGCATGCTAAATATATGAGGTATTAAGGCAACTGACAACTGCCTGTGGAGTTCACACTTCCTTGAGGGGGGAAGAAGGTGGAACCATATATATATATATACAACACCTCATTATAACAATGTACAGAAATAATACATGTACAATATATAGATATATATCATATTATATATATCACACACACACACACACACAGCCAGTTGAAGGTTTTTTGTTGGTGTTGGGTTTTGTCTTATAGATGGCAGAAGTACCAGATGTACCAGCTATTAATCCAGATCCATCCACCTGGTTCTTTGATATCTTAGGCTCATATGATGCCTTCAGTCGGTTTAAGATACCTAAATGGCTTACTGGTTATGCTGATACCCAGACCAGATTTGATGAGATTGGGTATTTCGACAACATCAGTCGTATGAAACCCGACATGAGTAGATACAGAGACCCAGAGACAGAACCACAGGAGCCAGACGAAGATTATACAGAGGATCGTGCTCCACCGGTATTCGCAGACCCTGATGATGGTCCAGTACCAGCACCAGCTCCATCCGCACTTGTTCCAAAAGTGAAAATGACTCCACCTAAGGAATTCAAGGTCGGACAGGATGCTGAGATTTGGTTGGAAACAGTAGACAGATACTTCGAGTTTACCTATCCAGGTGTGCCAGATAAAGATCTTATTACAGTCTTCCTCACACTCATTCAGAACAATGACAGACATTATTTTCAGGTCGTGGCCAAAAAGCCACATGCCACGTATGAAAATATCAGAAATACATTCCTCAGTTAGTTTGGTAATCCATGCTAGAAACAGCTGAAATAGGCAGTGGGGATCCGCAGCCGACGGTGAACAAACGGATCACTAGACTCGTATAGAAGGACATAAATACAGAGTCTAGGTCACTAGCTGTACACCGAGAATGACAAACTGGATATGACACCTGACTGTACGAACTAGCCAGGCTGTCATTTCCAGCACACCACCTCATTTGAGGTGCACAGCTTGTGACAGCACACCACCCTAGGTACTAGAGTTTACTGAAAGAAATGTAAGCGGTTAACTCTAGAAGCTAGCTAGGTCTCAAGATGTGGTTGAGTGCTAAAGCATAAATTACATGCTAAGATGTGAGTGAGCTGTGAGCTACGAGATTGAAATAACATGTCCCCGCCGATCAAAATTCTCTTTTCCGGCAAGTGGCTGGCAACGTGATAAGAGGCTGCCGGTCTGCATGATGGATCTTAGCAACAAATACAAGAAAGTCCTGCCGGTCGATATAGCGTTTCAGTCCGTGGCATTGTGAAAAGGGAATCCGCCATAAAAATATGAATGATGTGCCATAAAAAAAATAAACGCTGCTCGCAAGTGGCTAGAAACAATAAATAAAAGCTGCTGAAATAAACCGGATCCCACCTACAGCAATTGGCTAGCGTCCAGAGAAACGTGCCGCCGGTCAGTAAAAGAAAATCAGTAATCATCGGAATAATACTCTTCCTCATCGTAGCTGTCAAAATGCTCAGCAAACTCCTCTCGCGCACCACCAAACTCCTGAGCATCGTAGGCCCCTGCGTCCCAGGCGGCCCACTCCTCTGCGGTGTAATCTTCATTGAACTCTTCTCCTTCAGCGAAAGCTGCTTCCGGAAAATTATCGTTTTCAAATTCTTCTGTGTCTGGCTCATGAAATGAAGCTGTGCCCACATTAAACTCGTTGTGCGGTAAAAACTCTTCCCCAAGTGGGGCCTCGAAACTTCCGCCATAAGAATTCTGCTGAAAACCTGTGTCCAGCTCGAGTTCCTGTTCCAATCGTTCGGTCGAAAAATGCGGAGCGGCCAAGTGGCCATCGTGCTCCTCCTCTTCCTCACAACTGCCGTCGGAATCGTCGAAATACCCAAGTGGGTACTCCGATTCATCCTCTTCTTCACTACTCAAATACACTTCATAATCTCGCCGCCCAGAGCCCATATAGGAAGCTGCAACTGGAGGTGCATGAATGTAATGAACTTCGGTAACCACAGGAGGGGCCTGTGGCACCATTTCGCTTGCCCTAGCGGCACTAGGCAAGGGTCTAGTGGTGGTAACCTGGGAATGAACTGATCGGACACCCAAAATCGCGGGCTCATCGCCAACTCCCATCTCACAAAACGAAACCGCTGATTTCCCGGAACCCATGTCATGAGACCCGCCGGTCTGAGCACCACCTATCAGTGTGCCACTGTCAGAGACAACCACCTGCAAAATAATAGGTGATGAAACCGCCGACGATGCTTCCGAAAGATCTGAGCTCCGAAAGTGCGAAAGAGCGCGAGCCATAGAAGAAACGAGCGATACAGTGCGCGAGCGGTTCAGCGAGTCCAGGTTCGCCAACTTGCCATCAATGGAAGCCAGAAGAGCTGTGAGCTCATCGCTCGAAGAAATCTGAGTGAAATCCATATAAGAAAGCGAATACGAATAAGAAGTCCACTCAAGAAAAATCGTAGAGCACCACCTCGTCGTAACTGCCCAAAGCCGAAACCAACCGAATCTAAGCGAGAGACGGGAATCAGATTCCTAGTGCCCCAAGAGGGAAGGGCACGCTCAATGAGAAGATAGAGCAATAAAGAAATAAAATCCAACGCCAAAAATCAGTTCACGCAAGCGTGAAAGGGTCCATAACCTGCTAGAAACAGCTGAAACAGGCAGTGGGGATCCGCAGCCGACGGTGAACAAACGGATCACTAGACTCGTATAGAAGGACATAAATACAGAGTCTAGGTCACTAGCTGTACACCGAGAATGACAAACTGGATATGACACCTGACTGTACGAACTAGCCAGGCTGTCATTTCCAGCAATCCACACAAAAGATCAGTTGCCAAAAAGCATCTTATGGCACTGAATCAGGGAAACCAGACCTTTTCGGATTATCTCCGCACGTTCACATCACTGGCTGCATTGGCATCAGTTGATCTGGATGATGCTTTGATAAAAGACAGATTCATCAGCAATATGTAATCAGATCTTCGCAAACAGTTCCATCTGAGATTCCTTACGGAAGATGAAAGGAATAACCTGTCGTGGGCACAGACCACACAGGTTCTGCTCGATTTGAATTTCGTAGTTCATTCGAAGCAATCAGAAACCCTTCACTATAGGGGGCAGAAGGAACAGTCAGGAGGCCCAGTCAGAAAAGACAAGGACAAAGGCCGTGGCAAAAAGCCATATGACAGATCCAATCGGAATTGGAATCAGAATCAGAATGGCAATCAGAATCAAAATGCCAACCAGAATTCCCAGAGGAATAAAGGGAAAGGAGGAAAAGGCAAGGGAAAAGGAAAAGGAAAAGGAGCAGCAGCAAATCCTCCTCAGCCTTGCCAACGTTGTGGTCGTACCAATCACGTCACAAAGGATTGTTATTCCACCAGGACACCAGAAGGGAAATCCATAAAAGGCAATCCTCCAGCTCCGAATCCATTCAGAGGACAACAGCAGCAGAATAATCAGGGTGCTAAAAACGAGTCTAATAAACTTGTAAAAACAGTCAACACCCTGGTTAAGGAGCTACAGAATCAGCAGAGCATCAATGCAACAGTTGCAGCTCCAGTTCCAGCTCCGGCATCAGCTCCAGCTCCTCAGGGAAACTCTCAGGGTACTGCACAGGTACCAGTGATGAGGGCACCTCGAGGATAAATCAGCCTGAAAATGCCACTGAAGCAAGTGGCCGGGTTGAGAGTATCTCAGAAGAAGTCCTTTCCAGTCTGACATTACAGTTCCAGCAGATGGATACTTCCACAGAACACATCGCACAGATGCGGTCTCAGACAGCACAGCTGAAATCACAGAAGAAGCTGTTGTTGTACAAGGGGAAAGTATATGGACAGAGTACTCATATTTTGGTAGATCCAGGAGCTACATCGTCATTCATCGACAGACAGTTCGCTTCTCGGCTTGGTATTGCACCAACTGAATCATCATCATTCTCAGTGGGATTGGCTGGAGGAAGCCAATTACCCTGTACATCCTATCTTCCCAATGCTACATTCACGCTGGGTAAGTATAAGGATACAGAAGATTTCTACATCATTGACATGAAACCCTTCACAGTCATTCTGGGACAGGATTGGTTGGAAAGAAGAAATCCACATATTGACTTCCAGTCCAAGAATATGACGATCACCAGGAAACACTCATCAGGTTCCAGTGTTCGTACAGTTCTGTCCAGAGTTGAACAGACTCCAGATTCAGATGACCTTCCTGAAATGGAATTGGTCAGTGCCACCACTATGAGAAAGCACCTACGACGTATACGGTCCAGTGGGTCGGCTGAAGAAGCCGCAGCTTATTTCTTTTTTCTCTCAGAGGTCGATGGTGAACTGGTCATGACAGCAGCAGACTCAGACACCACTATGGAAGACCCAAAGGTCACAGCAACACGTGATCTAGTCAGAGAAGACTTTTCAGATATTTTCCAGGAGGATCTTCCAGCTGGCCATAGGCCAGAACGGTTTGAAGATGGATATCATCGCATCAACATTGAACCTGGGCACAAGCCACCATCATAGCCAGTTCGTACCATTCCAGTACCTATGATGGAGGAGCTCAAACGACAGATCATCAAATATGTCGAGCTGGGTATCCTTCGTCCGTCATCATCACCATGTGGATGTCCAATCATTTTCGCTCCTAAGCCAGGGGGGAAGTGGAGGATGTGCTGTGATTATCGAGCCCTTAATAACATCACTATAAAGGACACGTATCCACTGTCACCTCACGATACTCTTCTTGAACAGCTTAAAGGTGCACGATGGTTTAGCAGATTTGACTTCAATCACTTCTTCCATCAGATTCCTATACACCCAGATGACATTCACAAAACAGCGATACGTACCCGATACGGTTCCTATGAGTGGACAGTAATGCCTTTTGGGTTTTCTAACGCTCCTGCGACCGCTCTACGTGTTGGAAATCGAGCATTCTTTGACTTCATCGATCAGTTCTTGGTCATTTTCATGGATGACACCATAGTGTACAGTCCAGATTTTGACAGTCACGTGAAGCATGTTCGACAGTTCTTACAGCGCTGCAGAGATCATCAGTTCTACATCAGGCCTTCTAAGGTTGAGTTGTTCGTCAGATCCATCGATTTTATCGGACACCATATCTCTGAGACAGGCCTATCCATCATCGAAGACAGAATCCGTGCAGTCATGGCTATCCAGCCTCCAGTGTCGTATGGTCCAACCGTTGGTAAACAACCTCTACTACGCCGTATGGCTAAAGATGGCAAGTCATCTCTTCGGTTATTCGTGGGCATGGTCGGCCAGTTTAGGAGATTCATACCAAAGTTCTCCAAGATTGCCGAGCCGCTCAATCGTCTCCTTAAAGATAATGCAGAGTTTGTCTGGGAATCTGAGCAGCAGCAGGCATTTGATAATCTCAAAAGTGCCATCTGCCATGCTCCAGTACTACAACTTCCAGATCAGAAACTGCCATCTATTATGGAGGTCGATGGATCAGGCACACACGTTGGTCAAGTGGTACTACAGGATCAAGGAAAAGGAACGAAGCCATTTGGCTATCACAACGTCACTCTTTCTGAAAAAGAAAAAGAAAAAAAGAAAAAACCACGCCCGTCGGGCGTATGAGTAAATTAATTTCCCCGGCCCTACTCTGGGCCGGACCGCCACAGGTGGCGGCCTTAAAGGGACAATTTACACTGGGTGGTTCTCATCTTTTTCCTTCTCTTGTTTCTCCTGTCTGAGCCTTCTGTATAGCTGGTAGGTGCTGTGAGCGTAGTTCACCGTCAGGTCGTGTATCCTTTGCAGTGCCTGTATGGCTTCTTTTCTGTCGAGCCCGAGTTGCTCGAGTATGTCCCGGTTGTGTTTGTATACCGTGCCTGTTCTGCCCACTGCAAAGACGTGGAGTTTGGCACGGAATCCGTGTCTACGTAGCAGTTGTAGTAGTGGTCCATATTTCGTGTATTTTTCCAGGAGCTTGGGTCCCCATTTCTCGTCGTCGGTATGGGCCACCTCAATGAGGTGTAGGTTTTTGACTCTTGCTGGTGCTTCCTGTTGTGTACATTCCCATCCGTCTTCTAGGTCCTCCAGGCCCTCTATCATGACTATGTCTACAAAGCTCGGTATTGTGTCGGGTCCATCATTTCTGCCTGGGTTGTTCTTTCCGTCGTGTCTGCATTGCCCTCTGGTAAGTATGTAGTTTGGAAGTACTCTTGGCTTAACACCTGGGTCCCTCTTTTTTCCGGTGTAGGCAAGGACCTTGCATCCTCCTTTCCTATGGTGGTCAAGTATGTGTTTAAGTTCGTCTGCGTGGGCGTCCGCCCTGTCCGAGAACATTCCCCGCATTTGTGGGTTGTCGCACCCACCTAGGGCGTGCCCTACTCTCATGAGGAAGCCCTTCGCGTAATCCACCCCTTTGTGCCGACATCCTTCCAGGGTGCACTTTCCGCTTCCTCCGGCTGAGTTTTTCGCCGTCTCGTAGTCTTGTGCTGGCAGTATTCTCAGTCTGCATTTGAGTATTGTTTTCCGCGCCGCAAAGGTGGCTCGTTTCCAGAAGCCGTTCGCTATTTTGTGTAGCGGCATGTCTCCCTTGAGGTGCCCCATTGTTTCGTTTAGCCAGTTGTCGGTGGCCTTGTTCTCTTGGACCGGAGGGGCGTTCCTATTTTTCGTTCTGTTGTGTGTCATGTCGTGCTTTCGTTGCTTCCATCTTGTTCTGGGCATCGGGTCCTGCATCATCGCATGGACTCTGGACTCCTCCGTGACCCGGTCGTGGTGAGCTTGTCTTTCATTTGCCGGTCCCCCTTTAGGTGCTTCCCGCTGTTCAATGAGTTCATTGAGCATCTCAAAGGTTTCCTCATCATTGTGCTGCTTTTGGGTCGCCTCGAGTCTCTCCACGAGTTCGTTGAGTTCCTCATACACTTCTTCCCTCTCACGGGGTTGGGGTGGTGTCTCTGCAGGTGTGGGGTCGCTTCCCCGGGTGGGGCCTGTTCCGCCTTCTGTCTCCCTTTGGTCTTGTTGCTCGTGCATGTCTCTTATAAGGAGCATCTCTTCATCCTCCCTTTGTTCCATCATGGCTGTTATTTGCCTGTTTTCTTCATCTCTGGTCTGGTCGGCCTGTTGCTGCTGGTTGGGCTTCGGGTCCCGCATCATTGCTTGCTCCTCTTCATTTTGCTGCGCTTGGTCATGGTGTGCTTCCCACCTGAAAATGTGCTTCGTTTTCAGTTGGTGGGTCCATGTTGTGGGTTCTCCTTGAAGCTCGGTAGTTTTTGCCGTGAGCCTGCTGTTTCCTCGGGCTTGCTGTTCACGTAGTAATGTGGTCACATATTTCTGGACGGCGAGCTTTCCTTGTAGTTCTCTGCTGCCCGAGTCTTCATCTGGTACCATGGGTTTGACTTGTATTGTTTCGTCATTATCCCATGCCTCCGTGAAGGTCCCTGTAGTGCATGCTTGCTTGGCTGCTTCGTCAGCTTTTTCGTTTCCCGCAATTCCTGTATGTGCCTTGACTTTCAGTAAAGAGACCGTGTGCCCCGCTGCTACCAACGCTTCAATGTTGACCAGTATGGCATACAGGAGGTCTCTTTGCCGGTGGTGTTCCATGCTGTGGGGTTTTGTTCTCATGTTCTCCAGTTGTCTAATGGAGTTGGCACTGTCCGTGCAAATGGTGAGTCCTTCGCCGCTTGGTGGCGGCGGGAGTGTGACTGCTTTCTGTATGGCAAGAAGCTCGGCTCTGTTCACCTCTTGGTCCTCACCTTCCCATCTAATCATGTGGGCCTCCCCTTCTCCGGACCTGGGGTCCCATACCGCAGCTCCTGAGGCCCATTCTTTGCCTCCTTCCTCTGTTTCGATTTCTCTCTTGCTCCCGTCTGTGTATAGGTACGAGGTCGCTTCGTGTGCTCTTTGAGGGGGGGGGTATGTCAGTTGGGCCGGTGTGTCACTCGGGGGTAGGTTCCTGGGGTCCTCTGTCCGGTCTCTCGTTAGTTCCCATCTTCTCCCTTGGACCCCCGGCTCGTGCTCGGGCCAGAAGTCGGCGGGGTATCTGACAATTTTTGACCTCGCCACTTTGTCCCATAGCATTTGGGCGTCAGTCTGTCTTCTGAGTCTGGTGTGCGAGGTATTCGCTTCTATCACCTGTTGCACTGTGGGGGGGTGAATGTCCCATTTCCCTCCCCTGCTACCGGGGAGGAGTTCCCATTTGGCTGGTCCATCCTCCACATGGAGGTAGCCGTCCTCCCACCAGGTTTCAATTTCTGTCTGTACGTTGAGGCACTGGGGGCAGAGGTCGTTCCTTATGTGCGGCATTGTGTTGCACATTCTTCCCATTGCATCCGTCATGTCCTTTGTTTTAATCTCCGGGAATTCATATCTCTGCCATGGTCTTGTGTCAATAATGCAGTCGGTACCGGGGGTGTATCCTTCTTGGTTTGGTTCGTGCTTGTCGTGCTGGTTCGCCTCCCTTGCCGGCTGTTTGGCGGTTGTGGTCGTGCGGACCTTGCTCTGCGGGCAGGTTGTGAGTGCCTTTCTTATGCAGTCCGCAGCAGCGTCTGGGTCCCCGCAGTGGGCCTGCCACCCCGCTTTGTTGGCAACAATCAGTACCCTGAGGTTCCAGTTGCACTGCTTCGCTTGCTGGTGTGTGGCACCCATCCAGTGGTCAGGGGGCAGGAATGTGAATTTGCCTTGCGGTATTTCAAGCAGTTCGTGCACTAGGTGCCCTGCATGTGCGTTGTAAAGTTTCCTATAGGGGTTTTTTTCATACGTCGGGTATATTCCGACCCCGAATACTGGGTCCTGTGTGGTGGTGGCTGCAATGGCGAAGTCCAGTGCCTTCTTGAGGTCCTGTGGCGTGTATTCTGGGTTGAACTGGTAGGCCCCCAGTTTCATCCAGTTTGCAGTCCAGGCTGAGCCTCTGGCCCCGAACACCTTGTCTCTGTCATATTTGGCGTAGTAGTTCGTGGTGTTGTGGTGGACGTTGAGGGGTGAGGCGAATAGTTCAGTGTTGAGTCCGAATGCCTGTTGTAGTGCTCTTTGCATCTGGGCGGGGAATGTCCAGTGGTTTTGTAGGTTCTTTTTCCTTTCCTCCTTTTCTTCTTTGCTTGAGTATCTAATAAGTAGGTGCCCTACTTCTTCCTCAAATGTTGTGACTTGTATTTTATGGTCCTCCCACATCTCGGTGCGTAGCGTGCGTTGGTGCGGGGTTTGGTGGTGTGTGGTACCCACTGCTTGGGTGTACCTTTCATGTAGCCTGAGAAGCTTCTCTTTTGTAAGGGTGCCTATGTACTTCCCGTTCCTGTGGTAGCTGTGGGCGAGGTCCCCTTCCATCCGCAGTTGGCAGTGGTGTTCTCTGTTGTCCGCAATGTCCTGGCCCGGGTTGGTTTCCGTCGGGTCCAGGGTGAGGTTTCCCGCATGTAGTGTGGGCCAGGCCTGTCCCAGGTGAGGCCTTCCGGCCAGTATCTCCCTGAGACCTCTGGGGTGGGTTACTTGGGAGCCCCTGGCTCGTAGCCTTCTTGTCAGGGTTGGGAAGGTGGTCGCACTTTGGCCCCTTCGCTTTGCGAGTTTCAAGAAGTCGGTTATGGTTTCTCTTGTGCTCCACGAGTAGGAGTCTTCCCCTGTTGGGTGCCTCCACTGGGTTCTGTACTGTGTCACTTGGGAGTGCGGGTCCGTTGGGTCAACGAGTAGGGTCCTCATTGCCACAATTTCTTTCGGTTTGTCTATCGTTTGGCCCCTCTCAAAGCTATCTGCCTCCATTTTTCTCGCCATGGGGTCTACCTCATCTATCCACTTAGTTTGTAGGTCTTCGTGGAGGTCTTGTGGGACTTCCTGCTCTTCCCCCCACGTTTGACCGGTGGTTTCTGTCTCGTTAATTCTTGTGAGCGGGTGCAGGGAGAGTTGCCTATGAATCTCTTCTCTGGGGACTAGTTTCGCCTCCCATTCCGTCATTTTAGCCCGTAGTTGTTCCGGGTTGAGGCGCGGGAGGTTGGTTCGCATCGTGTGGGGGTCCAACGGCCCCTCACTGGGCATGCTCCTGTATTGTTGCTTCAGCCGTCGGTTTGTGAGGCTGTCATAGAAGTCCTCTGGCTTCGCTATGTTCCTCGGCTGGGCTTCGCAAAGGTATGGGTATAGGTGTGCCAGGCCTTTTGCTATGGCACTGCGGTCTGCGCTGAGGGTTGCATCTGTGCATTGTTCCCTGACGTTTACCTGACTAATTGCGTGTTGGCCATCTCTGGTGGTAAGGAAGGCTAGGTCCGGGAAATGCGTGAATAGTTTGAGGCACGTCGTGAAATTTATCGCAGTCGGCGTGTCCTTGGGTATTGTGAGCTTGGCGGTTTGGTCTGTGTACATCGCTTGCCAGTCCGGAGGCGCCGGCAGGTCCCCATCTATCATTTTGCCAGCTTTTGTTTTTCTCGTGGTTCCTTCCATTTCTTTGTCAGACTTCCTTCTTGTCGCCCCTTTTAGTTGCTCCATTATCTTCGGTACTGGGGTCTGGAGTTGTTTGAGCATCCCTTCTGTTCCTTGGGGCGTAATGTTGTATCTGAGAAGGGCATTGAGTTTTCTTAGTGTGTTGTGTTTTGTCTGGTGTCCTCCCCAGAGTTTGTCAAGGTCTGTGCAATTCTTGCGTGTGGTGCAGTGGTATTCTATCAGTCCTCTGGTGGACCTGCTGACGTGGGACATTCTGAGTCTTGACCTCAGGTTTATTTGCCTCCACACTGGGCCCCGTACAGCTCCTCTGTCCTCCTCACTGTGCATGGCTTCCAGCAGTCCGCTCCAAATTGCCTGGGCGTAGACTGCCTGGAGTGGCACCATGCCCAATCCGAACCTTTCCTTTTCCTGTGTGGTGAAAATGTTCGGTGTTCCGTTACGGGGTAGGCCTTGTATGTTCTTTGTGGCCCCACCTATTACTTTGTTGAAGTCGTCAATTTCACCCGCGGTGTAGAGGCCTAAGTGCAGTCCATATCTGAACTTTCCCAGTATTGCAGAGTGGAGGGAGTACTCTTTTTGGTCTGGGGTCAGCGGCGAGCGCAGTAGTGCTTGTATCCTGTGGTTCATTTCCTCCCTGGCAGCTTCCTTCTCCTTGTCCCATCTGCCTGTGAATGCCAGTAGTACTCCTAGGTACTTGTATGTCTCTTCCGGTTTGAGTATTTTGAAGTGGCTCAGCTTACCATCCACCCCAACCGTTTTGAGGTCCTTATGGAGTTGTTCTGGTATGGAGACCCCATTTTTTATGCCGGTTATGGCTGACTTGGTAAGGTTAATTTTGAGTTCACTCCATCGTGAGAATGTCTCTAGCTTGTGTAGCTGGGCTCGCATGTGGAAAATCGTGGGGCATAGTATGAGCAGGTCGTCGACGAACGCCCCTGCTGTCGTCCTGAGGGGGCCCAGTCTTTCCTGCTCGGCTGCGTGTTTGTGTTGGTACCCATGCTCCCCCACCTCCAGCCATCTTAACAGCGGTTCCTGGTATATTATGAAGAGGAGGGGGCTCATGCTGTCTCCTTGGAGGAGACCTCTTTGCACCTGGACCATTTCGTGAGAGGTTTCCCCCCCTACCCTGGTGTACATTGACATGGTGTCATGACTTTGTGTACCTAGGACATCTCGCACTACTTGTGTAAGCTCATCAGGTATCCCAAGGTATTGCATTGTATGTAGCAGCTTGTTGTGGTCCACTGAGCCATATGCATTTTCGAAGTCAACATACAGGCCATGCAGTTCCCGTCCGGAGACATTTGCATCCTCTATTGCGTTGGTCACTCTCGTGAGTTGTCTGAGTGTGTTTCTTTTCTCTCTGGAGCCTTCCTGTGCCTGAGCCAGTATCCCCTGTGTTTCGCAGAACGTGGAGAGCATGTTTGCTATTTGCGAGGTGTATAGTTTGAATACTCCCTCCAGTAGGGCTATGGGCCTGTAGTTTTGCTGCAGGGTGACATCTCCTTTCTTGTGGTGAAAGCAGAATGTCCCTCTCTTCCAAGTGAGGGGGACGTGTTTGCTGTTCCACATCTCCAGCATGAGCGCATGCAAGGCATCGTGGAAGTCCTCTGGCATGTACTTGAGAATTTCGTTAGGGGTTCTGGTGGGGCCTGGTGCCTTGTTGTTGTTTAGGGTGTGTACTGCCTTGCTGTAGCCCTGTCTACTTATCGTGAGGTCCATTCCCTTGGGGTCCGGTCTTGGTGCCTTTACGAGTCGCTCCTTGTGGGCTGGGTCTTCCCATGGTGGGGTTGCTAGGTCGGGTAGACTCCGGTGTTCCATCCTATATGGTGCCGAGTGGGCCATGTGGTCTACTAGTGCGTTTGCAATGTTCTTGTGGCCCACAGCTAGGTTGCCCTCCCTGTCCTGTAGGGCCTGTATATTCGCCGTGGGGGCATGGCCTGTTTCTTGGGCCTTGGCATAAATCCTTTTGTGGTATCGTTTCTGGTTGTTCCAGTATTCTCTTACTGTTTTGTCATTATGCCTTTGTTTGGCTCGCTTCCAGTGCTGTTTGACCACTTTGTGTGCAGCCGACCTTTCTTTTTTGGCCTCCTCAGTGAGCCAGGAGACCCATTCCTTTGTGTCTGCATTGTCCCTGTTTGTCGGGCCTTTTGTTTCTCCTTCCTTCAGGTGGCGGAGAGTTGTGTGTTCCGTGTGTGGGTTTCGTAGTTGTCGTTTGGTTTTCTTGTGCATCCGCATTTTGAGTATCGCTGCATCTCTTTCTTTTCTGTCCTTTTTGCTCATTAGTAGGTCCGTTGGCCCATGGGTGGAGGTTCTTCCAGTTATCACCGTCGGTAGTTCCTCGTCCTTCAGCGCGCAACTGTTTGCTCTGTTGAGTATACTCAGCACTGCCTCTCCTGCTCTGTCTATTGTGGCATGTGCCACCTGCTTGTTGCCTTCTTCCCTACATTGGGTGGCTATCCCTATCATGTCTTTCAGCTTAGCAGTCCTGGCGTAGTCGTGTGTTCTGAGGAGGACGCTTTGGAGGGTTTCCCTGTGGGCTTTGCTCAAGGGCGTGTTCAGTTTCACTTGCCCTGGGTGGGGGTCTTGGTCCACGTATGGTTCATGGGTGTCTATGCTGTCTAGCCGAAGGGTCGTAAGGCTAACCATCTCGTGGTCACTCGTGTGGTGTTGAGTGAGGTGTGCTGTGCTTCCCCTCTCGTATTGGGCCCGTTTGTCCTTCGGTGCTAGCCATCTGTCTATGTTTCTGTTCTCTGCCCAGTTCAGCGTGGTATTAACCGTTGGACCTACATTATGGAGGTTCAACTCTTCCGCGAGCTTTTTCCATTGTCTGTCGGTTTTCGTTACCCTCTTTCCTGTGCTGGTGTTGCTTGCATTGAGGTCTCCTCCAACAATGACATGCTCGTTCGGTTTTTCCGCTGTTCTTCGGAACAGGTTGGCTGTGTACTTTAGTATCTTGTCTCTGGTTTTCCCCTCCTCCGCTCCCGGTGGGTTGTATATGCCCAGCACGTGGTACATTACTTCCCCGGGCAGGTGTAACACCACATGGAGTAGGTACCCCTCCAGGTGCTTCGCTGGGACCACATGGTGGTTGTGAGCGTGGCCGTAGGGGCTGCTAAGGAGTATGGCTACTCCTCCTTTCACTGGCTGCTCTGCAGCACTGCCTGCTTCTTTCGCTTCTGTTTTGGTGCCTATTGCAGTGTACTGCAGGTCTCTGAATTTCCTCATCACACTGTCGTGTGCATGCTTTACTTCCGTGAGCACCACCACTTGAAGACCCAGTTGGTTCTGGTGTCTTTTCCTGACTGCCTCTGCTAGGTCGAGGCAGGCGTCACTTTGTCCCGCTATGTTCCATGTGAGCATGTGTAGGCGGTCTTCCCCTATCTCCCCCTTTTTTGGTTCCGTGAGGGGGGGCTGGTGTTTTCGGGAGTCTTTGCTTGTTTCCGGTGCCTCCTGTTGCACGTCTTCGAATTTCTCCCATTGTGCAGTGGGTTCATCGCTTGTCTCTTCCCCCCCCTCGTCCGAGTGGGTTTCCATCGTTCCCTGCTCTCCGAGCGTGTGCTCATTGTCCCTCACGGGGTGCTGGGGAGCTAATTTCATCTGTAAAATGGTTGCAAATCAGAAATTGCATATCTTGCGGGCGCGTGAGATATGCAAATGATACGGGGAAGTTATTACACGTTGTGAGAAGTATTTAGAGGTCATCCGCAGGCAATGAGAATCGAAATTTCACATCGGGACATATTCACGGGGTGCTGGGGAGCTAATTTCGTCTGTAAAATGGTTGCAAATCAGAAATTGTATGTGTCGCGGGCGCGTGTGATATACAATATTAGAAATCACAATGTTAGAAGTCATTGCAAGTTATCAGAAGTTATCACAATGCATCATCACATGAATACTTTTACTTTGCCCTAATGATACGCATATTATTGAAGTTGCAGGAGTTGGGGCACTAGCAGTTGCCGGGTGGCGGGTGCTCAAATTCAAAGGTGGCTCAAATTCTGCAACTCCTCTATGGAGACGCCCGAGGCCCTACCCAAGTCCGAGGTATTCAATGGCTGGGTCTGCTGGAGTTGCTGGAGTTGCTGGAGCTGCTGGAGTTGCTGGAGCTGTCGGGCCTGTGGTTGCTGAAGGAGCATGGGCTGGGACTGCTGCATTTGCAAAGTCTGGGGAGCTTGCAGCAGAAGGGGTTGCAGCTGCTGGGTCTGCTGGAGCTGCTGCAACTGCTGGAGCTGCTGGAGCTGCTGGAGCTGCTGGAGCTGCTGGAGCTGTTGCAACTGCTGGGGCTGCTGGAGCTGCTGGAGCTGTTGCAACTGCTGGGGCTGCTGGAGCTGCAAGAGCTGCAAGGGCTGCTGGAGCTGCTGGAGCTGTTGCAACTGCTGGGGCTGCTGGAGCTGCTGGAGCTGTTGCAACTGCTGGGGCTGCTGGAGCTGCTGGAGCTGTTGCAACTGCTGGGGCTGCTGGAGCTGCTGGAGCTGCTGGAGCTGCTGGAGCTGTTGCAACTGCTGCGTCTGGGGTTGTTGGAGCAAGAAGGGCTGGGATTGCAGCGGTTGGAAGGCTTGCTGCAACAACGGAGGCTGGGACGCTTCCTGTCCTACTTGGAGCATCGGCACCGCCTGAGGCACCGCCTGAGGTTGCTGCTGAGGGCTTTGCTGCTGGGGGGGGAGGGTTGGTGGTGCCTCCGCTGTCGGCGCGCTGGGCGCATCTTCCCCTGGGCTTGCCATGAAGTCCACCACTTGGCGCTCCAAGGCCCGCTGCTGGCGTTCCTCAGACAGCTTCAGCTGCTGGGTGAAGTGCGCCTCCTGCTGCTTCAGCATCTTCTGGCTCGCCTCCTCCTGCCTCGCTAACACCGCCGTTAGCTCCTCCACCGTGATTCCCCTCACCGATGGGGCCGCCTCGGTAACCTCCGACAGAGCGACAAGCGGTTGAGGGGGGGCCACCGTGCGGGCTGACGACGCCGGCGCCGCGCCCCTCGTTGACGCACGCCCCGAGGCCGGCATGCTTCCGCTGCCAGCAGAGGATCTCCCCCTTTTTGACCCTTTGCTGAAGTTTGCGGGCCACCGCCACCCGAGCTCAAGCCCCTACCAACCTTACCCGCCGGCTGCCGTATCCGCGGGAGGCTCGACCTCTCCGCCGGGTTTCCCTGGGAGTTGGCTCCCGCGAGTTGGCTCCTCAACTTCTTCCTCGGTGGGGTGCCGGCGGTATCCACGTC
This sequence comes from Cymbomonas tetramitiformis, assembly GCA_001247695.2. Classification (NCBI taxonomy): domain Eukaryota; kingdom Viridiplantae; phylum Chlorophyta; class Pyramimonadophyceae; order Pyramimonadales; family Pyramimonadaceae; genus Cymbomonas; species Cymbomonas tetramitiformis. The sequence goes on from LGRX02004816.1 coordinate 16,018, forward strand.
CTCGCCCTCGTCCTCCGCCGGGACGGCAATCGCCGACGCACCACCCTGCGGCTCTGCATTCGCACCCCCTCCCCGCGGCACGTCCACGAAGACGTAGTCATCTTGCGTGTAGTGCGGCGAGGAGAAGTTGTCTCCCTGAAGATCCTTTGCCGTCAATTGCCTCACGATCGGAGGCAAAGAGACACCTGTGAAGAGCCCACAATCGGACGTCGAGCTTGTCAAAAAGAAATTGGGGGCTACCACTTAGACAAAAGCAATTTCACCGCAAGCATGCTCAGCACCCCCGCAAGAGTACCGATTCACACAAACAAAGAGAATGCCGTACCGTTCTCCAAGCCGTAGTGCTTGTGCAGCTTGATGAGCTTCGGGAAGAAGATTCTCGCGCACTCGTACACAATGTCCGACCCCTCTTCAGTCTTGAAGTGGGCGGCACCACGGGCCTTATCCGTGCTCCCCTGGTTGAGCCGGTTCATCCTGAAGATGTGCGTAAGGTG
>LGRX02004817.1:0-10628 GCA_001247695.2 Cymbomonas tetramitiformis
GGCGGCCGCGGCTCAGCGCCGCTGCTGGGACAACTCACTGCCGCCGTGGGCGGCTGCTGCAGCTCAATTGGCTCCGTGTCCATCGGGTACCATTTGCCATTCGGGTATAGGTTCAGCCTGTGTGTAAGCTGTTGAACGACACGCTCGCTCAAGGAATGGCCCTTGTGGCCTCTGGTGGGTTGTTGACGTTGTACAAGGCCCTTCTGCTTGACACTGGCGCGAACTGCAACATCATACCCATCATGACAGTCAAGCAGCTTGGCCTCACCATCTTCGACGCAGAGACAGGGGCCAGAGTTGCCAGGTGCGATGGCAGCCCTGCCGAGTTCACCAAATGCTGCTATGTGGACGTCATCCTCGCAGCAGGCACCCCTTACATGACGCTCCATCGTTTTCACGCTTTCGTTACATTCACCAACGACACCACGTGGGACTTCCTGGTGGGCACTGGGCCACTGAAGAATGCGTCGAAGCTCGCCATCGACCTGTACCGTGGCATCGCCACTTCTGAGGCTGCGGTATCACTGGGCATGAGGGAGAAGGTCACGTTGCCGCTGATCGAACTGACGCCACCCACCGACGCGAGGTGCAAGAGGAATGAGGACCCCAGGGTGTACCTGGCGACGGAGATCTTCGACGACCACGCTTCGCACCAGCAAGATTTTGCCCATGCTGGATCAGTGGGAGAGAACCGCCCTCTCAGGGGAGCGATGTGCGTTCTCACGAGGACATCCTGAACTAGCACACCTCCTGGAGTCGTTCCTGGAGGAGCTCAGGCTGAAAAGGTTCGACGAGGAGGAACGAGGGATGCTCGACGCGCGTTGCCAGGCCATGGTGGAAGCAGGAGCACTGCGACCCAGCTCACTGATGCGAGCCGAACTTACTGGACGAGTCAGCTTACATGCTGAGGATCTCAGGTTCAAACCCCCTGCGCCTGGAACGTCCGTGACGGACAAGCAAGATGTTGAACCTGCTACAAGCTACATCGTGCAGTCAACGTGAGGCGAACGTGGCGATCAGAAGTGAATGGGACGGCCCTGAGGAAGCAGTGAACGTGGCACCCATCACGCCAACAGGGCTGACAGCCACGCGGGCCGAACCCCGCCACCCCGATCTGGCGCAGGAGCAGTAGGCTGCGAGTGACGAAGAGTACGTCTTGGCCTGCACGCAACCGTGGCAGGGCATGGCGGTGCACCCATGGGGTGTTGGGAACGAGGAGGGCAGCTGGTCTCAGCAACGCCTTTTTTGTGGACCGTACGGGCTACGCTCGCTTGTGCAAACTCTGGGGGGACGACGGAGAGTTGAGACTCGAGGCAGGTTACGTGCGCGTCACATTCGCACGCTGCGGAGAGGAGAAGGACGTCCTGGAGACGGAGCTGATGTGGCCCGACTTCACGCTAGTGAACCAGAAGGTCAGCAAGGAGACCAAGGTGGCCTCACACTACTACAAGTATTATCTTAAGTTTTCTTAACTTTTTCTTAAGTTTTCTGATCTTTTCTTAATTTTTTGCGTATAAACCCCCACAAGCCTCCATACGTATAAATTGTAGCGTTGCAATTAGCTATTGGCCGATGGAGTTATACGTCGGTGATATAAGTAAAACTTAAGAAAACTTAAGGAAAATGACACCCAATGACACTTAAGAAAAATGACCGATGACACACACCCCACCCTATGACACTTAAGCAAAATGACCGATGACACACACCCCACCCTATGACACTTAAGCAAAATGACCGATGACACACACCCCACCTAGACACTTAAGCAAATAGCCAGGATGTCGCATCCCTACCCTATGACACTTACGAAAATTGACCGATGACACACACACCCACCGTATGACACTAGAGCAAAATGACAGATGTCACATCCCCCACCCTATGACACTTAAGCAAAATGACAGATGTCACATCCCCCATTTTACACCTCTGACGAGGATACGAGGTAAAACTTTCGGAATTTCGTCGTTTTTCCCTATATGTTTTTGTGGAACCCATCAAAACGACTCCTTGATATCGTGTTGATTTGTCCAGTTTCACAAGGGAAATTTTCCTTTGTATTCATGCTTTTTTTTGTGGAAGGGTAGATGTGAGGAATTCATAAAATATAGCAAAATATTGTGCTCAGTTTGTTGCGTTTAAATACAAGCCGAACAATCAGTTTTTTAATTCACAACGCATACAAATTGCGGGTTATTTATACTTTAGGCTTCAACCAAGACTATTGGTACAGGTGGTCAAGGAAAATAGCCGGCTTACAACAAAATTACAATGGACCAACTCAGTTCGGCAATTTCAGTACCTCAATACTAACGCAGCAAAGCTGCCCCTTCTCGACTCGCACTGAACATTCCTAAGGCAATTCTTACACCTCAATACTAACGCAGCGGAGCTGCCCCTTCTCGACTCGCGTAAGACTTTCCCCTCGAGTAACACAATCACATCATTATGTCGCGGCTACTTGCTTGTGGCCACCATGTGCTGCGGCAAAAGCTGAGTTCTACAGCTCTCCATCCTTTGGGACCTTCCCGCTTACACTTTGCCATCTATTGCTGAGCTTCTCATTCCCGGAAGGTCAACGCGCCGGACTTTCTTTGCAACTCCGCGGTCAATTCCACATCTGGGTGTACTTGGATGTCCGTGGGCTTAGGTGCTATTTGCACGTACCGGGGCATTACACGGGTGCAGCAAGCATGTCAAGGTATGGCTTACGCGAGGTCGACTTTACACAAAACTTCGGAAAATATTTTTATTCGATAAACATGTCGCTTAAATCAATCTAAACATATTGCGCGCTCTGGGTATACAATTGACCCAGGCATTGAAAAGTTATGGCCGATACCACTCGGTTACCTCACATACTTAACCATACTTAAGAGCACACTTCAATCGCATTTATCTCACGATCTAGAAAATCGGAAGTTTTGTGTAAAGTCGACCTCGCGTAAGCCATACCTTGATGTGTCACGCAGAACTGAAACTTGGCATCGTGCCAGTTGCCATTCACCTCCCGCCTCCCTTGCACCGCCACCCTAGGCGCGTCGGCATCCAGCACCGGTTGCTTCACACTCCTGCCTTCGTCTTTTGCACGTGCTTTCTGTGTGGCACAGCCTTGCTGCACGTTTAGTGCCGCAGCACAAGTGGCTACTGCCCGACAGTCCTTGTGAAAGGACTGGAATCGCGTTCAGTCCTATCACAAGGACCGGACGCGCGGGAATTTTTTTAACCATCCGCTTGATGCTCCTAGTGCCTATCCTCCGGATTGTAGTCTCATTGGGACCTAAACTGAGTACCCCTTTGCCCGCTTGCCTAAACAATGTCGCAATTTCATGCTACGTTATCAACATTAAGCATGGGTAGCGTTAAAAATCACTAAATTCCAACCACACCACAGTGATATTTTCGGATTTTGTATACCCAGGCAACTTCAACCGATATTTTGAGGGCGAAGATGACCTCCGATCATTTTTTTTGACAAGACACTGCACAAAGAGCAGCTCGCGAACTTGACAACATAGGTCTCCGAATTTTCACAAGTCGTCGCGAGGGTGTTGACTACATGTAGGTGTACAGCAGGGGGAGATCCAGGCGGACATTTTCTTGTGTATAATTACTTCCAGTCCCCCGCCACCCAATTTTATTATATTTTCTTCAGTCACCAGAGCACGGTTTTGGCTTGAGTTTTCTTGTGTATAATTAATCGAGTCCCCCGCCACCCACCAGGACACGGTTTTCACTCGACTTTTCTTATCTTTTGCTCTGACGTACTCGCTCGTGTCCTCGTTGATACATCCACGGGCATTCTGAAGGCTAGCTGATGACCGAATTGTATAAAATATGACACGCGGTATAATTTTCATGGACTTAAGAAAAGATAAGAAAACTTAAGAAAAGTTAAGCAACCTTAAGCAAACTTAAGCGAAAACCTTGTTCTAGTGTCAGATACCTGGGTCACGCGCGCGAGGTGGAGGAAGGATAATGGTGATCAAGTTGCACCTCCTGACTGCCAAGCACACGACACCGAGACGCTGGACGCTACACCATGGCGGACGTGCAGGAGGCCCTCAGCGCCCAACAGGTTTACCCCACGGGTGTCGTGGCTGGCACCCTCATGTGGGACAGGAAGGTACATCAGTTCTGTGTGCTCAGCGAGAAGACCAGAGTACAATGGGAGCTGATGGAGATGATGGTGCGCCACACCATGGCTGAGTAAATCCGGCAGATGGGGGGCTACTTACGATTGCCCCCTGATTTTTTTTTGTGCCCCCTGAAAAATTGCCCCCTGAAAATGGTTTTCAGGCCCTGAAAACCATGGCTGATGACGCCCGCGTGAGCCCCATGGGCAGTGTGACCGGCGAGTTCCAGCTGCCATTTTACTATGAGAAGGACCAGTGCTGGAGATATCAGCCTCTGAAGTACGTCCAGAAGGTGGATGTCGCCAATCTCAGAGCGCGGCTGAAGACGAAGTATGACGAGGTGGTGGCTGGCAAGCGGGCCATCCCGTTGTTGACACTGACAGATGTGACGTGCAAGGTGGAGAAATTCTACCCAGTGACGGATGGGGAAGGGGGACATGGCGAAGTGTTCAACACCAACGCCGCCGCCTAGGAGTTCCTGCACTTGGGGGAAGGCAGGGTGATGCTCTCTGCGTGTAAGTCTGAGGACGATGCACGTGACGAGCTGGATACCTATGGAGCCAGGCGGGCACCGCCAGCTCGACCGCCAGCCCCTGCACACAAGACCGTGAGGAGGGATGGCGCAGGGCCATCTGGTCATGCGCCGCGACCAGTAACAGTGTCAGTAACCGTGCCAGCTCCACTGCGGCTGAGACATCAGACGTGGCCCGAGGGAGATTTCGACCCTCAGAAACAGGAGTACCAGCCGTCGGTGTTCCAGGGCACTTACCAAGCTGAGTCTGACACCAACAGCGAGAACATTGCTCAGGAGTCTACTTGGCTGGACCCGGTTCAGATCGCGGAGCTGGCACAACGGGATGGGCAGGCTGTCTTCCTCGTCCCGTACCGATATCAGCGAGGTGAGGTGCAACTCATGTTGGGGAAGCCCTACGAGGAGCGTGGGAAGGGGCTGCACACATGCGAGCTCAGTAGCAGGCTGATGCACCGCTACGCCTCCTCCGCGGCGGTGGGACAGCGAGGTGAGTACTTGCCCCTGGGTGGGCAGTCAGCCGGCTGCACTGGCGGACTCTTGGGCACCATACGGCAGCATGTGGCGGACGACATCTGCACGGGTGATGACCTGACCGAGCTGGCCAAGCTCCACCTGATTGACGGCCCGCAGCGGGGCACGCTGTATGTCCTCAGGACTAGAGCCACACCTCGTTTCAAAGCAGTGTACTATCTCTGTGAGGATCATGGCTTTTATCAAGCACGCGGCTCCTATGGCGTCGCGTTCACAATGGAGTACCTGTCCTCCGTGACGCGCAAGTTCGAGAAGTGCTCTTGGGTGACATGGGACAGATCCGCAATGATGCACAGGGCCCCTCTGTCTGCACTCGCCGCTCACGTAGGGCCTGCGTTGCGTGCTGAACACGAGCGCATGCGTGCATAAGGGGGCCGCATTACCGGTAATTTGAAAATGGGGGTTGGTAATACCGGGTAATTTACCGGTAATACTTTGCTTGGTATTACCAAAGTATTACCGCCTGCACAAAATAACCTAACTTTTGCCTCGGGACTCTAAATTTGATTTTTTCGATTTCTATGGATACCTAATGATCATTAAAATTGTTGGGATGCGTGCTATAGCACATGCGACTCCATGCACGCGCATTATAAAGCGACTCATTTTACATAGAAGTGCACAACTGGCTCGTGAGTTCATGAATGACCTGACCACAACTGCGGAGGCGAGCGCTCCAACATCCCCGGGTGCACCGCCATCACCTATCCCATCGTTAGGAGGGGGTGACAGCTCCCTCCACAGACAGATGGGGGGCGATGAAGAGGTGAGCAGCGCGTCGCGGCACTCGCACAATCCTGCACGCAGTGGGCAAGCGACTCCTAGCCCGCCCCGCGCGCGGACACCGTCGCCATTGTCAGCACAGGCCTCGTCAGCAGTGGAACACTCGGCTAGTCTGCTTCGACAGGGCACAACGTGGCGCATGGCGCTGGGGACAACGAGACGTCAGAAGGGATTCTCCGCGCCGCCATCGAGGAAAGTGATGTCATCATCAGGGAGCACAATAAGGCAATCGAGGAGAATGAGGCCATCATCAGGGAGCACGATAAGGCCATCAAGGAATTGCGGGGGCGACCGCGTCCCTTCATGGGGCAGGATGGGCATCACCAGCAATGCCATTCATAATGATCGTCATGGCGCTCGCGAGCCGCAGATGGTGAACGAGGATGTCGCCGGTGACACGTTCAGTGGGTTGCATCCCAGGGGCGTCGTCTTGGAGGTCAACCCTGCCCAACGATCCGAGCACCGCACAGTCATCAACATGGCGCTACCCACCGCCTCAGAAGACATCTGCAGTCAGGAGACCGAAAATTGTATTCCCTTCAGGCGTGCAGGACCAGGAGGCTGCATCGCGCAGGTTACCGCAGGTTCAGAATCTCACGGGGCACCGCAGTCCGTGGCGTGAGAATGTTCATGGGGCACCGCAGGTACCAGGGACCAGCATGGAAGCCATCGTGACAGACATCGCACGAGCTCGACGCCTGGGCCGGAGCACCGACACTCCCCGCGGAGCGGGCAGCGCAGGAGGAGATCACCGAGCCCCAGAGAGAGGACCCATCATCCTGGGGTCGCTGACAGGGAACGCGCAGGCCAAAGGACAGTGCGTGCCGCCGATGCACGAGAGGCGACGAGGAGATACGAGGAGATGTGGGAAAACAGGAGAAGGGATGCAGTGCTGCCGCCTTTTTCACCGGGCACCCGGGCCAGCTGCAGCCCGGCGCGCCCGTTACTGAGCAGTAACCCCGGCCATGGGCCGGGCAAGCAGCCCGCCGCGATATGGTGGGCAGGGCACATGCAGGTGTACTTCCTCCTCACGGGGGCGCTCGTACGCATGCAGTGGCCGCAACTGCCTCGCTTGGCAGTGGTTGAAATGATATGGGCAGCCCTGGAGATCTCATCAAGATACCTTGGGGAGTTGGCAGCACTCTGGGCGGTGTGCCGTTCCAGCCTGGCTCACAGGGCCATGGCACGCACATTGTGGGCAATACAGACAGCCCCGCACCAGCAGTGGGCGCACGATAGCCTACTGTACATCTTCACGTACTATTGGTGTTGGCAAGGCATTCGCTGCTGCTGTGTGTGGTGGCCTGACAGGTCGCTGGGTTCCACTATATATGCCCAGACCGGGCTGTGGCACGTGCCTTTGCTCCGACTTGGGCTCGTCGCTTTCACCATGCGCGCCTGGGTGGCCATTGTTCCACTGGGGCTCGTCTTGGTGTTGGCCATCCACGTTTACAGACATGGGCATCTCAGTGCTCACGTGGCGCGCAACCAGTGGGGGCTTGCAGTGCTCCAGGCTCATTTGGGTCGCGCACTTGCGGTGGCGCAGCGAGTCTCCGCTGCGGGACCTGCTACGCTGGCAGCCATCCCACGCCGCATGCAGAAGGCGCGCTTCGCAGCCCGACTCCAGCGCCTGCAGCGCGCAGTCGCTTGCTACCGGGTCGCCCGTTTCACCTACATGGCGTTGGTCTTGGCGCTGGTAATCTACGTCTCTGCAGGAGGAGGCTTGGGCCGTATGCACGGGGGGTGGAGGGTGCTGACATGCATACTGATCCTTCACTCTCCAGTCAGACCTGCGGGTCGGAGCAAGCAGAATTTTAAAACTTTTGCTGCTGCTCGCGGCTGCCGCCTGGGTGGCCGCCGTGGCCTCTGGGGGGTTTCAGGGCGTACCTGCTGCGGGCTCGTGCTCTGACCTGCTGCAGAGTTCCTCCAGAACCGCTTGGGACGACCAGAGGTCCTCGCGCCAGTGGGACACTGGATGGGAAGCCATGGTGGCAGAGCAGGACGAGGTGCTGCCGCACACGGTGCTAGACACGCTACAGCCGGGGGGGGGGCACCAGGGTCACTAAGCAAGGATGAGGCTGCGTGGTTGGACACTGAACTCAACGCCACCTTTGGAGGTCACCCTGAGTTCACCGAGGAGAACTGGGAGGAGATGCGCAACGTGGTGAAGAGGTGCAGCTATTGCTTTGCCAACAAACCGCAGGACATCAAGGGCTACCATGGTGGGGCAGCGCATGCAACCTTTGCCATCCCGTTCAACGACAAGACCAAGGTGGCCTACCAGCGACCGAGGAAGTACAGGATGGGTTGCAAGATTAGTTGGTAAGCTTAAGTATGTAGAGGCGCATAATTTTTTAAATGAGGATTTAAGAATATGTAATGACTTATTTTTTCATATTTCGTATGACAATATCATATTCCAAATTGACTATTTTTTCAACTCTGAGATTTCGGGCAGTTGGGTGCCCACCCGAGGTGGAAACGTCTCTCCGAATCTTTCGTATGCGCGTTAAATGTGAAGTAGACAATAATTTATGAAAACCGATTCGTTTTTGTTATTCTCATTGAGAACGTTAATTTCCAAATTGACTATTTTTTCAACTTTGAGATTTCGGGCACTTGGGTGAGCATTAGAGGTAGTCTAAAGGTATCGGGACGTTCTCCGAATGTTCCGAATGTGAACCGCGTCGGGGATGTATGAAATCGCTATATGTGCATATGGATTCCATACAAATATGATAATGCAAATTCTACAAAGAATCATATACATTTCTCCAACATGGAAATAACCGAGTGGGTTATGATCTCCCGAAGAGATAAAGAGGTGCAAGAATGCATATGCGCACATATGCGCACTCGGGAAAGCGAGTGTAATAATTCATGTCATATGAAGGTACATACAAAACATTGTTGGAATCAAATCCGAGGTTATTGCTACATATCAATAATACAAACGATAAGGGGGACATCTTGTCTATATCACTTCCATATCTATACCAACGCTAACAGGCGCTGATGGGTCCGATCCGATATGAAATATTCAGCACCCCGCCGAATTAAGGGCACCTCCGTCGCTATCACCGCCTCGCATGGAATGAGGCATTTCTTGGAGGTGTCCAAAACGCATGCGTCCCGTTCCCCCTCATCCTTCCATTCAAAGTATCGACCGGAGATCACCCAGGAGCCAGGACCGTGTGTGACACCATAGTCATCCTCTTGCATTTCACAATCTACTTGCATGCTTGAGGCCAAGGCCTTGACCAAGTAGTAGGAATGTGCGGCGTCCCCTTCGACCCGCACCGCAAAAAACGCTTCCCCGCCGCACCTCCAATGCCGTCCATGATCGCTTTCACCCGCGAAGCAAAACCTCCCCCCCAGATCGGCTTCCCCCCCTCCTACCGTCGCGGAGTCACTCCCACCTGCGAATCTGACAACTTCCGAGGTACCCGCTCCCCACGCCGACAACCTTACCGAATCGGCAACTCCTCCTGCCGTCGAGGTTGGACCCATACCATGGTTCAAAACCATGCTTTTGAATCCAACACCCGAAAACCCCACGCCCGTCGCCGCCAGCCCCTCCGAAATCCAGCCCCCTCCCGTCGCGGACCCGTCCCTACCTGTGGATCCAACACCCGAAGTCTCCGTACCCCACACCGCCACTCAATCCGACACCGTTTCCCCCCCTGCCGCCGCCCAACTGCCTCCCGCCTCCTCGGATACCGCAGCCCCTACCGCCGCGATCTTGCCAACCTCGGATCCAACTCCCCAAGCCCCTGCACCCCCTGTGGTTGCAGGCACCACCGATCCCACCTATGTTTGGAAACAGATGGAGGACGCCCCACCCGCGAATAAACAGGCATTCAGAGCTTTTCCAGGAATTCACACGTTACGTGTGGAGAAGTTCCACGATCTCTGCATCGTCACCGGTAGCGACGAGTCCTATTCCGTGAAGACCGGGTGGCAATTCGGGTGCATGGTCAGCCACAAGGACATCCCGAGGTCGCGGTTTCTGGCCGGAACCTTGGTGGCGGCTCAAATGAAGAGGGGATGGTTTGTTCTCTGCTGGGGACCGGTCGATGGAACTGAGAAAGAACAACGGTGCAGCCTGTTACGGCTGAATCGACTTCAACCCATCAAAGAGAAACACACTCCATGTCCCCCAGGGAACTCCGATGAATTGTTCTTGAAGGAATGTTGGCGTCTCCAGCAGCTGTACACCTTCTCCCCCACGGAAGAAGGCCAACGACCGGTAAATACTTTACTCAACCCAGCCCAATTTGTTTTCTCCATTGCACACACGAACTACATGAAATTTCGGAAAGGTGACTGTGTTTTTTTGGCAGGTACGACCATACAATGCCGAGGAGCAAAAGGATCAAAACCGGTTAAAGTCCGAATTCACGTTGGAGCCCGGAGGCGCCCCCTCCGAGAGGGTGGTTTCAAAGAAGAGGAAGGATCCCCCTTCAAGCAAAACAAGTTCACGCCCGACGCGCGCGCGCCCCCCCCTCGTTGCACGGAATCGCGTTCGGTGCAGGAGATCGACAGGGACGACGAGCATACTTCTCCCGCAGCAGTGGTGGTTCCCCGTCGGCCACGAGATCGCGCTCCCTGGGGTGTTCCACGCACACTCCAGCTCGACGACC
>LGRX02004820.1:0-14507 GCA_001247695.2 Cymbomonas tetramitiformis
AGCCAGGTGCGTAGAGAGCAGGGAGAGCGGCCCTACAAAAACACGCGAACGGACACTGTCACAGGGGCATACACTCGATGGCTGTGGAAGCATGCGCAGCTCGGGACCGACATCGCCAGGTATCCATGGCCCTGTCGATGGCCCGGGGAGAGCCACTCTTTGACCGCTGCTCACCCTTTGGCCGCTGATTCGCAACCGCAGATGACGCAGCATAAGGCACAGCGCCGGGGAGAGTGCCGCACGCGCCACGCGCCTGATTCGGCGCGGAGCGGAGCAGCCTCCCCGCACGCTTTGTCCCTGGGTCCTATGGTCCTTGCGTGCACACTATGCACCTATCTACCGTACGCGCACCCTCGCGCATCCCTCCCCACCCACGACCTGCAGCGCCGCTGCTCACCCTTTGGCCGCTGATTCGCAACCGCAGATGAAGCAGATAAGGCACAGCGCCGGGGAGAGCGCGGCACGCGCCACGCGCCTGATTCGGCGCGGAGCGGAGCAGCCTCCCCGCACCCTTTGTCCCTGGGTCCTATGGTCCTTGCGAGCACACTATGCACCTATCTACCGTACGCGCACCCTCGCGCATCCCTCCCCACCCACGACCTGCAGCGCCGCTGCTCACCCTTTGGCCGCTGATTCGCAACCGCAGATGAAGCAGGATAAGGCACAGCGCCGGGGAGAGCGCCGCACGCGCCACGCGCCTGATTCGGCGCGGAGCGGAGCAGCCTCCCCGCACCCTTGTCCCTGGGTCCTATGGTCCTTGCGTGCACACTATGCACCTATCTACCGTACGCGCACCCTCGCGCATCCCTCCCCACCCACGACCTGCAGCGCCGCTGCTCACTCTTTGGCCGCTGATTCGCAACCGCAGATGAAGCAGGATAAGGCACAGCGCCGGGGAGAGCGCCGCACGCGCCACGCGCCTGATTCGGCGCGGAGCGGAGCAGCCTCCCCGCACCCTTTGTCCCTGGGTCCTATGGTCCTTGCGTGCACACTATGCACCTATCTACCGTACGCGCACCCTCGCGCATCCCTCCCCACCCACGACCTGCAGCGCCGCTGCTCACCCTTTGGCCGCTGATTCGCAACCGCAGATGAAGCAGGATAAGGCACAGCGCCGGGGAGAGCGCCGCACGCGCCACGCGCCTGATTCGGCGCGGAGCGGAGCGGCCTCCCCGCACCCTTTGTCCCTGGGTCCTATGTTCCTTGCGTGCACCCTATGCACCTTTCTACAAAGAAATACACAAAGATATATGCCGGGGAAAAAAAACAATCCCACCCATGACTCGCTGTCCACCCCTTGGCCGCTGATTCGCAACCGCAGATGAACAGTCGCCCGACAAGCTGCTGACCAGGCACCCGCGGAGTGGCGGCTGCGTTCACTAGATGAAGGGCGGGCGGGCGGGATCCCGTACGGGAAGGGAGGGGAAGGAAAAGTTCACGGTCTTACCGGGTTTTCCTCGACCACTCCTCCAGCGACCGGGGGGAGGCCGCCTCCCTGCACGGTTGCAGCTTCGGAGGCCTGCGCACCAGTTCACGAAAGCATGTTTGAATCCACTGCGGAAACCATGGGATATTCCCACAGCAGTGGCATCCCACAGCGTGCATGCCGGAAAACAGGGGAGTCCGCATACCTGAATGAATACGCACAGCCGGTGACTTTTCCTAAGCACGTGATTCCGCACCAGGGCGCAGTCACCGGCTGTGTGTATCCACATATTCGCTGACCACCTATTTACGCAGAAACTTTCAGGAGCCGTCCGCTCTTTCAGTCGAACAGCGGTTAACTAATTAAGCCACGAACCTATCCAACATGCACATCCACAACAGACAAGCATGGGGCACGTAACCTTTGGAGCGAGTGCGGCCTGGCCTGCATACCTGAATGAATACGCACAGCCGGTGACTTTTCCTAAGCACGTGATTCCGCACCAGGGCGCAGTCACCGGCTGTGTGTATCCACATATTCGCTGACCACCTATTTACGCAGAAACTTTCAGGAGCCGTCCGCTCTTTCAGTCGAACAGCGGTTAACTAATTAAGCCACGAACCTATCCAACATGCACATCCACAAGAGACAAGCATGGGGCACGTAACCTTTGGAGCGAGTGCGGCCTGGCCTGCCTCGCTGCCAACCGTGGCCGTCCTTGCCCGTTTAGGTGCACCTTGTTCAGCAGCGCTCGTTGCTCCTGTTCGGGTACTCTCCATTCTTAAGTAACAGTACTCGCTTTAAAAAGTAAACTACCTGTTCTGCATACATTGCAACAGAACTGCTTTCTGTCACCCGCGTGATTCAAGAAAAAAGTAAAACTACTTACCAGCCATTTTCTTTCTCGACCTTCTGCTACTTAAATTAAATAAACAAAAAAATAAACTGTTACAGTTTAACTGTTTTTTGAAAACTTCAACTTCAAGAACCTAACTTGGTTTCTTGGCTACGATACCTCTCTCTTACCAGCTATGGTGCGCGTGGCCACTAAAATCGGCTACCTTTCGGCTCCCTACTGGTTTAGCCGAGACAGGTATGATACGATATGTATGTGACGCATCCCACCTATCTACTGAACGATGATGTATACCCCTGCCTGCGTTCATACCTGGCCGCCATTCGCCAGTCGCTCCACTCCTGTCAATTCTACCTTGGCCACAGACCAGAGAATTGCACATCTACCATTCAGGATCCTCGTTTACCACGGTTTACCAGCTCTGTCTCTATATTTATACTACATTGCGAAGTTTTATATCCATTTACCATTAGGCCACGACCATTTACCATTCCAGATCCTCGTTTACCACGCTCCGTTCTGAAATTACCAGGCTTTTACCATGCTTCAACCTATGTTACCGCAAATTACCAATGATTTACCGTCAGTTATTTTTTTTTAAAAATATTTTAACGTTTACCACCTGATTACCACCCCACATAGGGGCTTACCGCCGTTTACCACCAGTTTACCACATTTTAACACCAGTTTACCACATTCTACCACGATTCCTTCTCAGTGTGAAGGACGCGGCATCGGTTGCCGCTAGCGGTGGTGGCGCGGGTTCCGAGGGGGATACGGTCACAGAGGATGCACCGCCTGAGACAATTGCGTCTAAAGGGGCCTCAGGAAGGAAGCGCATGAGGTCGGATTTGGCTGACGGCTACACGGCTTGCAGAAGCGGGTTGCCGCGCCTGCGCACCTGGCCGTTCCACAGCGAAGGGGGAGCCAAGCACCGAGCGACGTGTCGGGTAGGGCACTTGATGCGGGCACGGGGAAAGGCACGGGGAAAGCTGGAGGTGGTCGTTCTCGAGGCCGGAGGTCAAGTGTCGGCCGTGGGGTGCTGTCACTATCACAGGCGGCGCAGGTGGATGTAGAGGAAGGAAGAAGTGGACCTGTGCAGGTGGGCGTGACGAGTGAACAGTTGGAGGAGCTGTTGAGGAAGCAGGGAGAGGAGTTTGGTCGGAGTTTGGAAGCGTTGGAGCAGAGACAGCAGAGCGCACTGGACCGGCGCTTAGAGCTGGAGCGCGCTAGTTTGGAGACGCCGAGGCTCGTCGTGCCGCAAGTGCCGGTCTCCGAGGAACCGCGACCGGCACCTGTGGCGTCGGCGACGCCCACGGCGGAGCAAGGGACGGAGGGTGAGATCTCAGGTCTGGAAGCAGTTCGTCAGGGCGTCCCGCAGGCCCATCAGCAGGAGGAACTCCTCCTGGCCCAGCAACTGCAGCAACTCCCACAGTCACAGTCTCAGGTTCATCAGGTGCTGCAGCCCCAGCAGTTTCAGCAGGTGCTGCCGCCTCAGCAGCTTCAACAGCCGCAGCAGCCCTTGCGGCAGCCCCAGCAGTTTCAGCAGGTGCTGCCGCCTCAGCAGCTTCAACAGCCGCAGCAGCCCTTGCAGCTGCAGCAACTCCCGCAGCCCCCGTCTCAGCTTCAACAGGTGCTGCCGCCCCAGCAGCTTCAACAGCCGCAGCAGCCCCTGCAGCTGCAGCAACTCCCGCAGCCCCAGTCTCAGCTTCAACAGGTGCAGCTACCCCAGCAGCTTCAACCGATGCAGCAGCTCCAGCAGCTTCAACCGGTGCTGCAGCCCCAGCAGCTTCAACCGGTGCAGCAGCCTCAGCAGCTTCAACAGCTGCAACAACTCCAGCAATCAGCAATCCAACTCCAGCAGCAGCTCTCGCAGCTTCAGCAATCCTACCAGCTGCAACCACAATTGCTCGCGCAACCCCAGCTATTCGCGCAACCCCAGCTATTCGCGCAACCACCGCAACTCCTCGCGCAACCGCAGCAGCTCGCCCAACCACAGCAGCTCGCCCAACCAGCACAGCAGCTTTTCACCCTGACCGCGGATCAATTGCAGGACCTTGCTCGTGGGGCTTCACGCTCACGTGTTTCCTTGGAAGAGCTGTTCGACAGGCGCTAGCTTAGAAATCGTTTGCCTAACTAAAAGTGCTATTTGAGCTGTCCCGAGAGCCGCATCTTGGTGCTTCGTGCTACAGTAAGCTGCAATTTTTGCATAACTCTAATAATCTGACACTACGGTAATCATGTCACTTGCAAGTATTCATACATTAGATTGTGTATGAACATTGGAATATAAGCATGGAAATGCACTTGCATATTGAATTGCTCTTTATTTTCAAAACATCGGCCGTGTGCATGACACGGCAACCATCCTGATATTTGCAGTGAACAAATTGGTCCCGCGCGGCTCCTGCAAAACCCAAAATATCAAAATATTGCATTATTTTGTTTATACGAACCTTCTCCGATGTTCTCCAAAAATATTAAATCATATAATATAATATCCCGCTTGTTATTGGCCTTGTAGCGACACATTCATATGCCGCGCATGCATGCCAAGTGCAAAATTCGATTTCCTGCTGTTTGCAGTGACCAAAATGGCCCCGCACGACTACTCCAAAACCCTAAACGTCAAAATTTCATATTTTGAGTTTGTCCAAACCTTCTCCAAACTTCTCCAAAAATATCAAACCGTGTAATATCATCATTTCCCGAAATTGTGCACTTTATAGCGGACCCGCATACGCCGAACCTCTCTCACAACTAATATTTCACCCACACCACCCCGCCAGCAACCCTAAAACCCTAAAATATTGGACATGCAACTTTTTACTGCCTTCTACTATCATGTTGCACCTTCCCAAACCTTGTAATGGCCTTTTATAAACTTATAAATGTGTCGCGCAAGCATTCCATGTGCACACCTTGATTCCCTGGTATTTGCAGTAAACGAAATGGCCCCGCACGGCTACTCCAAAACCCGAAATGTCAAAATTTCACATTTTTGAGTTTGTCCAAACCTTCTCCAAACTTCTCCAACCTTCTAACACTTCTAAATGTCATTTTTTCGAAAATTCGTCAAATTATGCATAAACGTACCACCCACGCGTGCCACATGCCGCATCTCAGGTCCAAATGAGATCTCCGAACTTGGTTCGGCGCTCTTTAGATTTGAGCTAATGCCACTAAAATAGAACGATCGACGACTCATACCTTCTCAATTCCATCCATTGGAACGAATTCCTTCCTCGCGCTTTGATATGCGATGTTCGGAATTTTGGCCTACCATGGAAGGCCTCCTACTGTGGCACAATGTGCCACAAATACAGGCCCCATGGACGATTTTCGTGAATACTTCGATTATGAATCAAACGAAGTAGCTACATGTCGTAATTTTTCACGGAGAGTAACGTGACGTTCTCAGAAATTTCGTCAGATAAACGGTTGCTGTAGAAAAGCGTCGCGCTGAAAAATCTGCGAGTTGAAGAATACTTAGTTTGGCCAAAAGGAAAACGCAAGTTTCGGTAAAATTACCCAATTGAAGTGTGTGAAATAGAAACATCTTGTCTCTTTCGCGCTGAGTTTTGCTGTGAAAGCAGTGCAACCCTCAGTTGCCAATTTGAGTTCCCTTTAGCGAGGGTTTCCAAGCGACGAACAAAATCTTACCTCGCGCCCTTATTTCATTCGCTTGATATATTTCCGCAAGGAAGCTGCGTTTAAGAACGCAGTGAACGAAATCATTTCCTGCTGCTGCTGCATCTTTGACCGCAATTTTTGAAATTATCTCTGCATAAAATTCGATTTTATTTCTGCCTCCGTCGGCGCATTCTGCATTCAAATTCACCGATGACCACAACGAACATACCGGGTGATGATGATGCATGTTTTTCTTCACTCGACTGTCAATGTCACTGAGCGAATGTTTTCCGCATGAACGGCGCATTGCGCCCGATGGGCATCATTTCTATCTCCAATCACGGGACGGCGCTTTGGTTCTTCGAGCCAAGATGCTGCCCGATGCGACTTTCGTCATTTGTCGAATAGTGGACGACGATATACGAATTTCGGCAGATCCCAAATTGCATCGGTGGTCGGAAATTATGTAATATTTATATTTCCACGATGATCCGCATGACTTATCCATTTGCAGCTCATCGTATAACTGTAGTATGATAACGGCCGAATATTGTATATGCTGATTTATAGGATACTGGACGGACAACAGAAGAACTACAGCCGATTTCAAATTGCATCAGGCCACGGAATTTATACACTAGTTATATATTCGCGATGATTCGCAAGACTTACCGATTTGCTGCCTGCTGTACTATTGTCGTAGGATAACGGCCGAATCTTGGATACGACGATTTATAGCACGAGCTCGTTCACCGTATTTCCTTCATGTGCAACGCGAGTCACAAAAATATGAATTATATATTACACACGTTTCAATACGGTCGAATCCGAAAAGTGAGAATATATAAGAACGCCACGATACTCACCGATCGGTTCCGGAAAGCGCGTCCAGTGATAATTTAGTATACTCGACTGATATCATAAACCTCGTGGATGACGTCACTCCTGAATTCTGATACGAAAAACACGTTTCATGTCATTTATACAGTCTGACGGCACTCGTGTATAATGATTCAAAAATGACTTGTCGCGAGGATTATGTTCCTAAAATGCACCCGAATCGGGTTGTGTCCCATATACTGGAGTGGCACGATTCGAATAAATATGTTAAAAAACTGCACACTCAAAAAACCCGGATGTTGTATCATATCCGGATGCAGGCCCGTTTCTTTGAGCACTTTGGGGGTTATTTTTTGTGCGGGACCACATTCATGAACCACTGAAGCAATTCATATTGCAACTTTTCATTATCAAGTTTCTTGCTAACAGGGCATCCCATGCTCTCACTATCTACATACACAATGACCACATCTGAATACTTATCCTTGTAACATCCCTTCCCTGGCATTGTGTAGGGTCCCTTTCCTGACCAATAGTCATGTGGGATGAAGGGTATGCCCCCCTTGGGTATTTGAATATTAGTTTAAAGCCTTTTCCTGTCCACTTTTTGAGATTCTTCGGGGATAATGGCAGAATCCAGATTCCCTCGAATCCCTCCGAAGTCCTGGCCGCCTCCGGTCCACGAGACAATGTCTTCATAACCGCAGATGCTCCCTTTTTTTACCCCACCATCAAAGGGCGGGTTCCCATAGACCTTTCTACCCTTTCCAGTGACACTGTTGATGTATGCATCTCTCGCAAGTCCATCCCACCCTATTTTCCCTTTATGGCAAAAGGGTCTCAACGCCTCGCTCTTTCATTGCTGCCGTGGGGATACACCTCCTCGTTTTAATTCCGGGGTGTGAGTTTACCGGGTTGCAGAACAGCTCACATCCGTCCTTTCCTAGGCCTCTCTCATCTATAACAATGTCTAACAGATCTCTCCTTATTGCATAACAGTTCTTCGGGTCACCCGACTCAGTATTACATGCTATAAGTGCTGAGTGAATATCACTGGCCCGCTGCGTGTAACTGCTGATCGATGTCTGGGGTGTGTCGGTTGTTAGCCTATGCCACTCTACTAGCTTCCAGAATTCCTTCTTTTTGATATACTGCATATCTTGGAAGTTGTGATGCCCATTGCTGTTTATGCTGATGGGTGCGGCGGCTACTGCTACAGTACCCTTCCTGGTATTGGACAGCCTGTACATACTGGCCTCTGGGAGGGCAGCAAGCGGTCTGGAGGCTGTAAGGTCCTTGTCTATTTCTGCTAAGGGGAAGATCTCGGAAGCTTTAGGAGTGCCACCCCTTGTGTTTCTGCCTTCTATGATCACTCTTGGGTCTCCTACAGTAGCTTGTTTGATCACCTCATTTATTTCTTCCTGTTGGGTTTCCCTCAGCTGACGTAATTCATTCTCTTCCCCTGGGCAATCCAATTGGACATGCTTATAAGTGCACAGTGCCGCTGTGCCGCATTTGATTCAATTTGGGCTTCCTCCCAGCCCCATCCTGTGTGCTCTATGGGGGGATGCTTGTAAGCCTGTGAGTTCTCTGCACCTATATGCTGTGAATTACTTAGAGGCAATTTTTGATACATCCTTGGTTGGTTTCACATGATTCTCCTCCATTAGTCTAAGTACCCTGCCTTGCCCATTCATGTCTTTCCATTTTTTTGAAATGGTTTAACTTTTGGAGCCGCCTAATGTGGCTCCTGACGCCTCCTGTTATGGATTGTTCATGAAAAAAGAGAGAATAATCTAAGTCTTCGTCTTCATCGAATCTTAGCTGCCTTCCATTGTATCTGAAAGCCGCTCTTTTGGCCGTTCTATCTACCTTGTCATGAAGTCTGTCGTTATTGTGCCCTCTGATCCATTTAATCAGAAGTTTCGTTTGTCCTGCTGTGTTGTAAAATCCTAATTCTTCCAGGATCAGTCTGATAGCTATCAAGTCCCTTCTGTTTGGCTCTTGCATTAGGTCCCGTGCATTTAAGGTTCCAGGGTCACGGTTTACGGCACTGGTGGTTGCCATGGAGTCAATCACATGGGTAAGGGGGGCCATGGTGTTCATTCTTCCCTTCCTGAAGTAACCTTCTAAGTCCCAGAATTTCTGCAGTGGTGGAGCTAGGTTTATGAATGTTTTCTATGATTCCTGCTGTAGAAGAGGTGTCTCCCTTGGTATATTATGTTTACTCATGGTTGGTGTTGAGTTTCCCTCCTCAAATCTCATGTATGCTGCTCCGCAGCTTGCGAAGGACGAGCTTTTTGTAAAGCGAACCGTCACTTGCAAAATCGAATGGGACCCTGGGTTCTGCACTTTCATGTTTGCCCTGTTTCTCGTCTTCTGATGCACTCAGGCAGCTGAAATCACTATTCTCCGCTGCACATGAGTTATTGCATCTCATTCTGAATAGGTCTTTGAGCCTATTTTCAGCATATGCCAGGTATGTCTTGGCTCCCGAGTCTCCTCCTGCATTGATCCGTGCTATGTTATTGGCATCCATTCTCAAGATATTTGGTTCCACCGGTGATGTCCCGTCCTAAAAATCGAGCGTTGAGTAGGCTTTGCTATGAAGCGAACAGGCATATCATTTTTAATTCCATAATATTATGGAACTTGCTCGCGCAACCACGATCGCCAACCGTCACTTGAGACCGTATGGTACCTACAAGGACCACTCCGTCGAATTCATAAATTCGACGGACCCATCTACGTACGACAATCGTACTCTGGTATTCCTTTATTCGATACGTCATCCGGAATAAATTATTCCGAATACGCAGACTGGTCAACAAGCGTTTATTTCAAATCTGTAATTGGTTATGAAGCAATTCTTGATTTCTTCAACCAAATTCGATTCGTCGTGACACCTTGCTGACCTAATTCGATAGCTGGTTCAACAATATGAACCTGATTTGATTGAGGGTTGCAAAGCTGCAAACTGATTCGATACTGGGTGCCAGACTCACAAACCAATTCGATTCAGGGTTGAGCATAACTAAATCGATTCGATTGTAATACTTAGTGTCACGCACAATAGCTAACAACAATTACCAATTTCAGGGGTATTTATAAAAGTTCACTGCTCACAGGCACATCAGCTGCTCGCACATACTCTTGCTATTATTTACCTATGAATTCACAGTTACCTTCAGCGAATGCTTCAATCCCCGTGCATGCGCCCAGCACTATTGAACACACGTTCCGCAGTGGTTGCAGGAGGGGCCAAAAACTGCCTAGCCATACGTGCTATGTTGGGCACTAAAGATATTTGCCTTTTCCGATAACCTAAAAGTCAAAGTCAGGATCCAACTGGTCTTCCTATGGCAACGCTAGATACTGATCTAGCTCATCTCTTTCTATGGACTTCTGCGCCGCTGGCACTGACACGTTCTTAAGCCGTCGCTGCATGAAGGCACCAACCACGTGCATTTCCGCTTCGCTTCCACTTTCTTCTCCGTCCTCTCCGATTCGACCATGGTCGGCTGGAACATGACCTAAAGCGAATCGATTTTTGGCGCTGATACTTGAACCCGATTCGATGCCTGGCTGGAAAGTTTGAACCCGATTCGATAGATGATTTACATGCGTCAACCAAATTGGATTCTGGGTGGCAGGACTGTAAACCCATTCGATTGCAAGTTGTAAAGATCCAACCCGATTCGATAAAGGGTGCAAAACTTTCAAACAAATTCGATAGTGGTGATCGTAATTAATTGATTAATCGGACAATCGGTCAAACCGATGCCGAGCCTTACTCAAGGTCATTGCGCCGGTATCGTAACCACGTGCTCGGAGTGCAACGCTTTATCGAAACTCAACACAGCGATTAACCCACTCGGCTAAGACGACGGGAAATGGTATACGGACATTCCACCGATGTGATAGAAAAGGCTAATATATATTATATATTAGACTGACGGAAGCACTAGCAGGGAGTGACACCACAATTCACTGCAGACTAAGATGAGAGAATAAAATAACTTTGGGGTTTTATTATCACGAAACGGTGACAGGAGCAAGCTGACATGGCACCTCGGGTCAAGGGGTGATCAGAGAGAGTGTGACTGCCCCCCACCTTATGGGGGGGGGCTGAAAGTCTCATCTCACATCACACCACCTCACCCCGAAGGCGTGAGGTGCCACAACAAAGCAGGTAAGCTTGCATCCCAAACCTAAACCCTAGGCAAAATAGGCAGCAGTTACAGGCCCAATGGGACCTTTTGCAGTCCAACTAGAGGTGGATCCCCACATAGGCGTTGGCCCGAAACTACTGCACTAGCTAGAGCCGTTTACCGAAGATGTCTGTCTAACTTCATTGTTGCACACCACCAGACTGTGATGTGTCTGGTGGCAGGTCGATTGTGGCATTGGCGACGGGCTGCGACCCCATGAAAGGCGGTAACCAGATCGGCCCCTCAAATACCAACCAATACCTGTGCGCGGCCATGGCGTAACGTGGCCAAGCACCACCAGAGGCAAGTGGCAGAGGGGGAGGAATGCGGGAAATGCGGAAAGTGGCTCGAACACAAAGGTGTCGAACGCACGAGGAAGTGGGGGTGGGAGACGAAAGGCGTTCTCAAGCACCACCACATCGTAGTGAGGTAGCACACAACGCGAAGGCGAGGAACGCGGTGAGGCGCTCTCGTAGGAGTCATAGCACTCGTTGTCGATGGCGAAAATGTCGGAGTCCTGCTTGGTGTCTGGTGGGTAACACGACGTTTTTGTAGCTACCCCCTACCATTTTTGTAGCTACCCGGGTTTGTAGCTTAGCTACAAAAGCTGCCGGGGTGGCCCGTTTTGTAGCTATAGCTACAAAAGCTGCCGGGGTGGCCCGTTTTGTAGCTATAGCTACAAAAGCTGCCGGGGTGGCTCATTTTGTAGCTGGCTACAAAATTCACGAAAACGAATTTTCGAGCTATTGGAACCACAAACGATTGACACCGCACATAAATCATAGTACATTTTTATTGAACTAAGAGTACCGCCTACCGCGCAGATGGCATGTAATACGAATATATTAGACAGTTGTATGGAGGATGCCAAGAAATTAATGCTATCAAACTATCATGCATATTAGCACGAGGCAAACATGCAGGTTTCAGATCGGTCGAAAAGATTAGCAAACACAAATTAGACTCTTAAAAAACAATAGCATAATTAATACCATCCATACTAGGTTGCTAGTTTCTAATCTAAGGGTTCGACGACCCGTGGGCGATAAGAAAACACGAGCACAGAGCACAGATCCAAAATAATTCCTGGAAACATGTTTCCTGCAGCACACGAGCGTCAACTTAGTCAGGACGTTGGGGAACGAACCCAATACGGACAAACCTATTGCTGTTGGCATTTCGCCCTCGATTGGGAGTTTACACGGAAGACGTTTTAAAAAACAGCGAAACAGTAAACAGGGAAATAGGTTGAGTAATTCTGAAGTAAACCTGCGAATTTCTAAAATAAACAAGCGAATGTCATTTTTGCAAGACTGGAAATTACAGCATGCCACCAGCAACGTCACTGGCGACATCAGAAGGAGCCCGGCGTAAAAAAAGAAACCTGCAAAAAAACGATACGCTAGTCAGTAAAGATGTTGGGACTCGAACCCAAACCGTCGGGCTGTAAATAAGCCCGCCGGTCTCCAAGCACCCCTATCTTCAGCGAGTTTAGTAGAGCTGGAAAGATGCCGCCAGCAACGTTGCTGGCGGCTTCAGAAAATGCACAACATAGTGGCAACCTGCGAAAAATAACGATGCCCGGAGGAGATGTTGGGAATTGAACCCATACTGTCAGGCTGCGAAGAAGCCCGACGGTCTCCGAGCATCCCTACAACGTAGGAAACAAGAACCGGGCCAGCAACGGCTAATGTGAAACATCGCACGCAGCGAGGAAAGCCCCCCTCCCCCGCCAGGCTCCACGCATACAGGTTAAAACACGACCGATTCAGGATATCCGCTAGGATAACGAAGTGGCGTGTAAAAGTTGTTAGTCAAACAAGAAAGCAGAATGCTGAAACAGCAGGCATGAAACAGGCGGCGCAAGAAGAGAGCTTGAAGAATGGTGAAGGTGTGGCAAATCGGGATCTAATATGAGATTTCCTCAATCGTGGATGCGCGATCGTCAGAGCTCGTCGGGGCCGCGTGACTCCTGAAATATCTGAAGTAGGAAAGGTGACTGGTGAGACGATCTTGAAGCACGAGATGCGTGACATATATCCGATCGAGTCTGCTAGTTGTGACTAAAGATCGAACGGACAGTCCGTCAGCCAGTCGGTTATTATTTCGATCGGGCGGTCGAACGGTCGCCATACAGTCGATGTAAGACTGAATGTTATGGTCGACGACAAATATAAATTATAAAAACTGTGCTCTCAAAATTTTGATATCTTTATCTACTCTATCTGCTTCCTTTCTGACCTGGACTCGCCCCGTACCGTAGGATGCACTGGGTAGTATGGCTACAAACAATCTGGGGGCGGTGTCGTGTGGTGATGCATCCTGACGCACACTGTTAACACTGGGGTGTGCCCTGGAAAAATCCTGGGAATTTCCCCTTTCCCCTATAAGGGAACGAAGATTGTCCCAGAATTTCCGGGGGAAATTCCCGGTCGGTTCTGGGACACCTACAAAAACGAAGATTGTCCCAGAATTTCCGGGGGAAATTCCCGGTCGGTTCTGGGACACCTACAAAAATGTCACAGTAGCTACAAAAATGGTAGGGGGTAGCTACAAAATGACCCCGTTATCTGTCTGGTGCGCAAGCACCACCAGACACCACCAGACCAAAGCCAGAGGTAGAATGTTGTCGACGTAATCGAAGAGAGACCAACGCAGAACGAACAGCGGCCATACGCGCACGGCGAGGTCCAGTGGACATGGTCGCTGGCCACTGACTGCTGACTGCAGAATCTGCGAACCCAAAATCAGGGTTCCCAATTGAAAAGCGAATTTCTCGTAAAATTAGGCAAATCGAACGATGAAAGGGTCAATTTGGGGTAGATTCTCGCGGGGAAAACGTCGGTCAAGTCAAAAACGTCGTGCGGTAAACCGTTCTCCCGCCAGGAGCGGTGCTGCTGGCCAGATAGTCGAGCGCGCTTTTGGGTGCTTGGTGTGAACGTAACTTTCCGTAAAATTAACTAAATCGAGCGATGAAGAAGTCAAATTTTGGGTAAAATTCGACGGGGAAAACGGCGGTGAGGTCAAAAACGTCGTGCGGCAAGCCAATTTTCCGGCAGCGGAGGCGCTGCTGGCCAGAGTGTTGAAGGCGTAAATGTCTGTTGAAAGTTCAGAGATGCGGCGAAATCAAAAACGCCGATACGTAGGGGCGAAGGTCTCGTTAAATTCGGTTGAAGTTGGTCGAAAACTTACAATTTTCCGAGGTACGTGCGGAGGTTACGTGCAGGTTACGTGCGGGTTACGTGCGGGTTACGTGCGTGATCAAAGTTGCCGAGAAAAGGATGCCACACCAAAGATGGTGGACCGATAACCTGATAGAAAAGGCTAATATATATTATATATTAGACTGACGGAAGCACTAGCAGGGAGTGACACCACATTTCACCGCAGACTAAGATGAGATAATAAAATAACTTTGGGGTTTTATTATCACGGAACGGTGACAGGAGCAAGCTGACATGGCACCTCGGGTCAAGGGGTGATCAGAGAGAGTGTGACTGCCCCCCACCTTATGGGGGGGGGCTGAAAGTCTCATCTCACA
>LGRX02004820.1:25890-82715 GCA_001247695.2 Cymbomonas tetramitiformis
GCACACAATCTGCTCGCATGCATGCATGTCGGATGGCTGACACCCACCCTGTTGCGTACAATCTGCTCGCGGGCATGCTGGATGGCCGGCACCCTGTTGCACACAATCTGCTCGCAGGCATGCTGGATGGCCGGCACCCTGCTGCGCACAATCTGCCCAGCCGGGTAAAGCGCCTGCAAGGCCTCGAGGGTCTCAGGCGTCCAAGGAGCAAGGCCCCCAGGATCCACATGTCAACAAGGACACCGCCTGGTGCCCACCACAGAGAGCTCTCACACCAGTGGGAATGTGATACCCATCTGCAAGCACAGAAAAATACTGTACCCGTTGCAACGGGCTTGAGGCGAAACCCCCCATTCTCCGCCAAAGCAGGCATAAAGGTTCACGTGGCACCATCACGGAAGAGGCCAAGCAGTGTGGCACAGGCGGTGGGGTTCGCAACATCACGACAACCAAAGCGAGTCGGTACCATGTTGGCAAATAGTTAGCTTCTTCTCACTTATGGGCTGCCGAATGTCACTGAAACCCCCCAGGCATGCGCCTCCTCAGGCATCCTCAACCCCTCCAGCATTGGGTTCTCATCCGCCTCTGCAGCCCTGACCCACTCCCTCACGCCCCGCACGTCCACCATCAACGCCATAAGGTCTGCAACCAGCAGCCTGGGCGGGGTACACCCTAGCGGCCGTCCCCTCCGGGGCCCCAGATGCGGGAGCAAGCCCCTCACCACTGGGAACATCACCACCATGCGCTTCCGCACATGCGCCCACGACCCCGCCCAGCTATCCAGCCGGTGCATCCCCACCGGATCGGTACCTGGCTGAGCCCCATGCCCTCTTTCTTTGCCCAGATACGGGCTTGCCGCAACCTCCTGCAAACATTATTGGATGCCCGTGTCATGCTCGAGGCCCCCACATATGCAGGTGCGGCGGAACCCCCCCTCACCAGATGCATGAACCGCGATTGGGCACAGAACCGCAACGGGAGGCGGACGCACCTGTTTTCCCGAGGCTACCAAGACCCTCCATCAGACACACCACCGCAGCCGCTCGGTTATAATTATGTTGTGCATGCGTTTGGTGCACACTCAGTGCCTTGTTGCTGCTCAGTAAGGAAAAGAAAAAAAGAAACAAAAAAATGTGACTCTTACTATTGGAAGTAATATTTGCTTATTTGGAGGTGCACAACTGTTACGCCTGCCCCTAGGCCCTAGCTAGGCTCAGCAAGCCACTTCATTATACCAGATGGCAATGGTAAGCCTGCCTCGCGCGTCACTGCTGCACTAAACAGCACTTGTAGTAAGCCTGCCTCGTAGCCTGCCTCGCGCATCACTGCTGCACTGAACAGCACTTGTAGTAAGCCTGCCTCTAGCCTGCCTTGCGTCAATTCGTCACTGCTGCAGTGAACGGTTCGTGCTCGTAACAGGACGTGTTTATTTGTGACCACAATACGGTACCCTCACCGGCCAGTGACAAGGTCAGTGTGCATTCTGGTTCAATTTAAGCCCGCGGAATTTTAGAGGCTTCTTTCCCGGCAAATTTATCGAATTTCAAGAGCTGTCAGATCGAAAGCAGTAGTTCTGGATCTAGATCTGAAGGCTTGCACGACACAGTACTTAGCAATTCCGCCCGAGAAATCCGCAGCTGGGCAGCTCTGTTCTTTTCCCTTCGCAAAAGACCAAACTTCACAAGAAATTTCTTGCGGAATTTCTCTGTGCAGTACACTGCAAAACAATTATCCCTCATTTTTACTGTTACTGTGGATGTTGTAAAACCCTAGCTTGCGAGACTATTAAGTCGACGATGGTTACCATCCAAGGAATTTATGAAGGAGACCACGCAAGGTCTCCGCCTCTGCAGGAACTGAATCCTGTGGAAGCTTTGCTGGCTCGGCAAACTGCGCTGCTCAACACAGTGATGCAGCAGATGAAGGACCTTAACACATGAGTTGAGATGGCTGAAGAGGTGGCGGCAGAGGCTGCCTCTTTGTGCCTACATTATCTTACATTGCATGCATGAAGCACGATGCAATCATGTACTCTAAGAGCACGATGGCGGACTGGCTCGAGGATTCCGAGCTGCTCAGCATGGAGGAGCTGGGGGAGTAGATCTACACCGCGCACACCACCTTTAAATGGCGTATTCGCTGCATGTTGTGCAACCGCTCCACCATGATCCAGCTCAGGCCTATCTAGCATGGAATCAGACACGCCTGTCCACGGTGGTACTGAGGTGCTGATGAGCGCAAAACGTGTGTTTATCAAGGAGAAGGTCTACGCTGGGAAGGACGGGTTGCTGGTGACCAACTCTGTTCTCACTGAGTGGTTGAAGGAATTCGACATTCAGAAGGCAACTTAAGCAGTTATGGCCACACGCACCAGGGCCAGCGCTAAACTTTTAACTTTTCATGACCGTCACGGAGCAAAAGGTAAGGGTAGCGTTGCGCGGGTAAAGGTAGCAGTGGCGTGGGAATATGATGGGCGGCAGGGGGTTAGACCCCAGTCCCAGACCTAACTTTACAATCAGGAGAGCACCGGGTATTCCCGCCCGGCCCCTCGGGGTGTGTGTCGAAGGGATGGATGGTTGAGCGCATCTTGCAAGAACAGGCGTGGAGCAGAAGGGGCGTGCGTGACGTGCAGCTGGCACGAACTGCGAGCGAGGAATGGAGGGAATGGAGTGGACCAGCAAAGACGCCAAGATGCGTTGAATCGATAATGCGCCGGTGCCTTTCGACCACGGGGTATCACTGGCAGATGTCACCACTCCACAGTTGGAGTGGATGCGAGCGGATACAAATCGTCTCAAAACGGGCACTTGCGTGCGAGCTAGCAAGCGGGGACACGTCTCCAAAGCCGAAGTCAGTACGAACAAGTGGTGCCTGGTGATGGACTTCTGGTGGCTCAATTCCCACTGCGTGATGTCCCCGCTGCAAGATGGAGACCTTGAAGAAGCTGCGGAGGCTGGCCAAGCCGAACAACTGCTGCTTCAGTTTCGATCTCCAAGACGGATGCCGCCACATGGGGATCAATCCTGCTTACCAGGAGTGCAATGCATGCACTTCGGCGTGCGGGGGGAGGTATTTCAGTGCGGCGCTCTCCCATTTGGGTGGATGGAAAGACTACCATCGCATCTTTGTCAAGGTGATGAAAGGGCTCGCAGATACGCGGAGTGCTTACATTGGCCAAGCAAGGTCTGCGGCGGATTGGCGAGAGGTCAGTCCGAAAGCTTCAAAGCGGAAGCAAGGTGCGCCAGTGCTGGACAGTTCACATGCAAGCTGGAGGATGCGGGCACGAGGAACATCAATAGGGCGTACTGGTGCTCCCGTGCATGGACGACTTTCACGTGCTGGCGTCCATCAAGGTGGAGGCGCTCATCAGGGCACAAAACCTGGCAAACCGAGGCACAGTGAGAAGAAGAGGCATTGGGAGCCGACGAGGCTGGTGGAGCACCTGCTGGGATTGGGGGTGGACTTACAGGCAAAAAGATTCCGTGTTACTCCAGCCAGACTGCAGCAGATTCATCAGAAGGCCACGGCGCTTCTTGGCCAGGCGTCACTGCCAGTATACATTGTATACAACGGCACGGGGCTGCTCGACGTCGGTATGGGCCGATCGCGGGCCGATGATGTGTCCACTTGCGGGCTGACCATAATGTCACACCGATCATGTTTTGGCCAAAGAAACCATGTATTTCCGAGGCTGTTTCAACAAGTTGCCATGCTCAGTTCCAAATCCAATCCGCAGGCAATTTTGGCGTTTGGCTGATTTGGCCCATGGCTGGCCTATGGAAATATCGAACTCAGGCTGACGAAGAAAAATGAAGCAATGCACCACGGTGGTTGCGTTAACGACACTGGCTTCTAGCTCGGAAGCTAGCAGGGTTTGCGGCACTCTGCCAATCAGTATATCTGGCAATGCCTCCGGCGAGATGATATCTCAGGGAGATACACTTCGTGATTCCCACCAAGCGTTTGGGACGGGAGAGTGAAGCTCACGCGTCAGGCCTGGACCGACGTGGAATGGTGCCTCAGGCTACCGACTCAGAGCCGGTGGAACGGGCGGAGTATTTGGCGGAGCCCCACGAGGGCCAAGGTGCACACCGACGCCAGGGTATTGAGCCTGAGGCATGCGGTGTGGGGGTTCTGAGCGGACGAGCTCCGGCATCTGAACAATCTTCACACATGTATGTGGCGCCCTTAACAAGACTGTCCAGTCCTTGTTCCTGAGTGAGGGAGCGAGTTCGTCGCCTAGGGGGTGCGCATGTACTGCGGCAACCAGGCGGTCATGACGATGCTCAGCCACTTCACCTCGAGAAATCCTGAGCTAATGCGGCACTTACGGCATCTGTGGATCTTCCTGGACTTGAACGCCATCGAGCTCCAAGCCGGGTACATTCAAAAGGGACGAGGCAGGTGAATGGGCGACCCGGCTGTCCAGGGATGCCCCTGGATGACTGGCACCTGGAGTGCAGGTGGTTCACGAGGTGGGCGGCGCGGGATTGGCACCAGCACACGGTGGACTGCTTTGCATCCGAGCTCTCTGCCGAACTGCCTTGACACTATGCTCAGTGGTACAATCTGGGTTTTGAGGGCGTGGACTCTTTGGCCTACGCCTGGCTCACAGGGAGGTCAATTGGATCAACCGGTTGTGGTTACTGATGCTCGGTAAGGTAGCTCTCAAGCTGCGGGAGGAAAGATGCCCCGCCACGGTGGTGGCTCCTTACTGGCTAGGGCAGATGATTGCGGTTCCAACAGCTGGAGGCAGTGGTCGATGAGGTCCTCATTATTCTGCCAAGGTGCCGTGACCTGTTCACTCCCAGCAGACTGGGAGGGTACGAGCTACTCGCCCTAAATGACGTCATATTCCGCATCTTGTGCGCTACTACTTGCAGAAGGCGACGCAGGCAACCGGATGGTGACCCAGCAGCCAAAAAAGCTGCTGGCGCAAGTAAGGCAGCAAGGTCCGAGTGTATTGGCCCCGGATTGATGATGGTTGGTACAATGAGTGGGACGGTGGGAGACGGGCCAATTCAAATGGTGTAACCCACATTGTCTACGAAGATAGTGATGAGGAACACCTGAACATGGACACAGAAGAATATGAGGCGGTAGGACCAGAAGCACTGCAGGAAGTGAGGAGCTGGAGTGGGGTCCTGGGGGAGCGCTGGATAGGGGAGCTGGATGACAGCTACAGAGCTGTCGGTACAGGGTGCAGCGTTGCAAGACGCAGTGGGCAACTACCGACCGAAGGTTGATTTTTGGAATTCAGATAAGGTAGTTTCATAAAAGGCAAATAAACAATCACCGACATTAACAAACTTTATAGTTGCTATACCCTAACCCTAAAAAATCAACCTTCATGGCGTAAGTCCACGCACACATCATGGTTGGGACTGTATCCGGTCGGCAGAGTATATGCAGAGCTGCTCAGGCAGAGCATGCACCTACGATTCTACGTGGTTTTGTTGGAATTTGTCACATACATTTGGGAGGTCGTACACTGGTGTCTCCATGCTCAAGGATCACATCAGTGTGTCCAGAGATCTCATCTCGGTGGTTCTCCACGAGGAGAAAGGCAGGAGGCATGTGTGCGCTTCAAGCGGAGGCTCACCATTCCCGCAGCGGGAGTGCAAGGCCTGGTGCAGCGCTTACATCATTGTGAGCCGGCACGGGATGCTCTTTGGTTGCAGGGGCAGTCAGCAGAAGGCTCTACTGAGCGCAGCCACTGGCGGCTGCTGTGGAAGCGGGGCAGGCTCAAATCAGCTCAGGCCAACGACTGGGTGCAGTTGGCCTTAACCCAGCTGGGTTGTGTCCCCCCGTGAGGGGGGCACTTCTCCGGGCCACACACACAGGCGCGATCCCCGTCGTGGGTACATAGTGCAGTCTCCTGTGGCTTCGGGGTGCCAAAGGAGTCGCAAGGATACGCATGCACACACTCAGGCCCAGTGAGGCTCAGGGAGCAGAGGGGTGGTCTTGCGCGTGGGCTTGGTGGTGGAGATATGGCTCGCGCAGCTCGGGGGGCAGGGATGCACCGGCTTCAGGCACAAGGCGGCAGTGCGCTGGCGGTGCAGATGCAGAGGGGCTCGGGTGGCTCAGCGAGGCTTAGGGGGTCCCATTCTTCACTAGTGAGCTCCGGAGAATCCGGATGAGTGTCCCGAAGTGTGTGCTGAATCCTTTGATCCCCGGCGTGGGTACATAGTGCAGTCTTCTGTGGCTACGGGGTGCCAAAGGAGTCGCAAGGATAAGCATACACACACGCACATGTATGGCTCAGGGAGCAGAGGGGTGGTCCTGCGTGTAGGCTTGGTGGTGGAGATATGGCTCGCGTAGCTCGGGGGGAAGGGATGAGCCGGCTTTAGGCAAAAGACAGCTGTGCGCTGGCGGTGCGGATGCAGAGGGGCTCGGGTGGCTCAGTGAGGCGTTGGGGTTCCCATTCTTCACTAGTGAGCTCCGGAGAATCTGGATAAGTGTCCCGAAGTGTGTGCTGAATCCTTTGATCCCTAGTGAGGGTACATAGTGCAGCCGGTCTTCTGCGGCTACGGGGTGCCAAAGGAGTCGGTCCAAGGATCAGCACGCACAGCACCATATTACCAGCGTGGGCACATAGTGCAGCCGGTCCTCTGCGGCTATGGTGTGCCAAAGGAGTCAGACCAAGGATAAGCAAACACACAGCGCCCTCAAGGGTGCTTGTACCTCTGCCAGGGCATTTCTCAGTTGCTGGAGTAGTGCCGTTTCTTGGGCGGGTGGTCACAGC
Source organism: Cymbomonas tetramitiformis (assembly GCA_001247695.2). Classification (NCBI taxonomy): domain Eukaryota; kingdom Viridiplantae; phylum Chlorophyta; class Pyramimonadophyceae; order Pyramimonadales; family Pyramimonadaceae; genus Cymbomonas; species Cymbomonas tetramitiformis. The sequence goes on from LGRX02004820.1 coordinate 32,636, forward strand.
TGTCTGTCTGATTTGTGAAGCTGTGAATCAGCCTAGAAAAAACATTCCAAAAATATATTTTCTCTCACAAACTCAAAAGCATGTTAAAAGTAAACTATTGATTATGAAATCCTATGTCGTGTGCCTGTTGGCAATGAGATGAAATGTGTAAAGAAATGAAACCCTCCAGGACAGAGCAAGGCAGTGTAGATTGAGGCAGGATGGTTTTGCAACTGGGCCTCCCAATAGAATCCCCAACAATATCACCGACAGTATCACCGTCAGTATCGCCAACAGCATCTCCGACGCTATCCCCCACAGGTGTGCCCTTGCTTGACATCCATCTCGTAAAAAATCAAGCATCTTCACACACACACACACACACACACACATTTAGTGTTCCGAAGTATGTGCGGAATCTTTGGATATTCCTGGCGTGGGTACATAGTGCAGCCGGTTTTTTGCGGCTACGGTGTGCCAACGGAGTCGGTCCACGGATAAGCCCACACACACACACCTTAGGGGGTCCCATCCTTCACTAGTGAGCGTCGGGGAATCCAGATCAGAATAGTGTCCCGAAGTGCGCGCTAAATCCTTTGATCTCTGGTGAGGGTACATAGTGCAGCCGATTCTTTGTGGTTATGTGGTACCCAAGGAGCCGCTCAAAGGGTAAGCACACACACACACAGTGAGGTTCACAGAGCAGAGGGGTGGTCATGCGTCTAGGTTTAGTGGTGGAGAGGTGTCTCGAGCAGCTTGGTGGGCAGAGGTGAATAGGCTCCGGAGACACTGCAGCGACGCGCCGGCGGTACAGTTGCAGAGGGGCGCAGGTAGCCCAGTAAGGCTTAGGGGGTCACATTCTACACTCGTGATGAGCTCCGGAGAATCCGGGTGAGTGTCCCGAAGCGTGTGCTGAATCCTTTGATCCTTGGTGAGGCTACACAGTGCCGCCGATCCCTTATGGTTATGTGATGCCAAAGGAGTCGGTCCAATGATGAGCCATACTGGCAATACACACATTGTATGCACGAGATGCACGCGCACCTGATTGGGTGGCATTGCGCGGGCCCTGGAGGAGTTTGTACGAGAGTCTCGCGTTGCCACACGGTGTAATCTTCTCCAAGGGCGGTCAGTTGCCAACCTGAGCGAATCCCTTCCGGCGTTCCATGACCTACACCCGCACACCATCACGGAGGCCCAAAAGGCAACCTTCAGAGACACGGACCAGCAGACGAGGGACGCGGCAGCAATCTACCTATTACCTAACACTTGTGTCAGAGAAGGCAGCCGCCGAGGTGGCGGCGGGAATTATGGTGCTCAGCATGGGGGAGGAGACAGGAGACCCTAAGACCCTTTGAAAAACAGTACCCCCCCCCCATTATTTAGGGAACGTGACCAGCCTAGGTGTGTTGAGCACCGTGGAACTGGGATCCCGGGGTGGTCACTGGCGGTGTTTGAAAGTAACCGGTATTTTGGGGGGGCGAGAGCGCATACATTATGTTCAACGTAGTCGACATGCAAATTGCGCCGAATCGATCGATGTTCCTAGTTCCCCAAATATCACTCTGCTAAAATGTTGTGTGCCGCGGCGCTTTTGTGGATGACCAGAACACATGTATCGTATGCATGTGTATCGAATGTGATGCATTCATTGTAGTGATATTTGGATAAGGGGTCCAAATTTGAGGTCAAATTTTGCATATTTAACATAAGCCCAGGCAGGTGAGATGAACAGACTCAAAGTTTCCAGAACTGCACTGTCATATCGAGATCACAGGCAGGTGCATCTGAAACTGTTGCATTCGAAATCGGATTTGAGCATTCGACTGACATTACAGTCTCGAACATCCATGTAAGAGTTTTAAATTTCGTTCTCAGTGGTCTATCGACCACGCTGACCTTGTAAGAGGCGAGAGCCCCGTGATGGATGGAAGGTACCGCTTCCATAATTCCTGGGGGCAATGGCACGTCAGGGTTGATAACCGCAGTGGACCTTGTGCGTGGTCGGGGGTGCCCCATAGGCGGTCCCCGAATGATGGGCCCCGATTTTCATGGGCTGACGCTCTCAAATAGGTGTTTCATGAGCGAGCTGAACTATTGTTGTTCCACTGAATTGTGGCTTAAGCGGAACTCCGTGTTGAACTGTGAGGCACAGCAGTGCCTCCCCCCCATAATATTTACCTAAGCCCAACAAAGTCCCTGAGGTTGAAGGGTCCGAGGTGATATTGATTAGACTTTTCGTTCATTCGCCGTGTGTGAGCTGCATCTGCCGTGTGTGAGCTGCATCCTACCGTGTGTGAGCTGCATCTTGCATCTGGTAGCAGTGAAGGAAAGGTCTCGAGAAGGCCGGGTTATCAGTTGCTTGCCTGATGAGACTGTTGGAATGAATCGATGTTGTGCCAGGAATCTACCCCTATGCCACCGGCAGGAACGGTCGCCGATATGGTGACGGCACCACCACAAACAGGAACACTCCCGTGCAGGTGATGAGCGCATACACAACGTCAAGTGTGGCCGGAGCTGACGCACACACATTGTTCGTCACGTCCAGTGGAGAAGCCTACGGCTGCGGCTGGAATGGCATGGGGCAGGTCGGCGACGGCACCACTGACGACAGGAGCACTCCAGTGCGCGTGATGAGCGCGCACACTGTGACAAGCGTGGCCGCGGCTAGACACCAATCAGTGTTCATCACATCCAGTGGGGCAACCTACACCGTCGGCTTAAACGGCAATGGGGAGCTCGGAGACGGCACCAAAACAACCAGGACCACTCCAGTGCAGGTGATGAGCGCACACACAGTGTCAGGCGCGGCCGCAGGCAGCTTTCACACAGTGTTCATCACATCCAGTGGAGCAACCTACGCCACCGGCAAAAACAGCAATGGACAGCTCGGCGACGGCACCACAACCACCAGGACCACTCCAGTGCAGGTGATGAGCGCACACTCAGTGTCAAGCGCGGCCGCAGGTTACATACACACAGTGTTTGTCACATCCAGTGGACAAGCCCACGCCACCGGCAGGAACAGCAATGGGCAGCTTGGCGACGGCACCGCCACAGACAGGAGCACTCCAGTGCACGTGATGAGCGCGCACACGGTGGCAAGCGTGGCCGCAGGATGGTATCACACAGTGTTCATCACATCCAGTGGAGCAACGTACACCACCGGCTTAAACGACTATGGGCAGCTCGGCGACGGCACCACCACAGACAGGAGTACTCCGGTGCAGGTGATGAGCACACACACAGTGTCAAGCGCGGCCGCAGGTGAATCACACACAGTGTTTGTCACATCCAGCGGACACGCAGCCTACGCCACAGGCAGGAACAACGAAGGGCAGCTCGGCGACGGCACCAGCACAGACAAGAGCACTCCAGTGCACGTGATGAGTGCGTACACAGTGGTTGGCGCGGCTGCGGGCGACTGGCACACACATTATGTGGTAGCACATCAGCCGACATTTGCGCCGACCTCTCCAACATCGTCACCAACTACACCTCCCACAGCGTCCCCAACCACACCCCCGACAGTATCACCAACGGCTTCCCCAACAGTGTACCCAACGGCTTCCCCGACAGCATCACCGACAGCATCACCAACGGCTTCCCCAACGCTCACTCCCACAGGTGTGCCCATGCTTGATGTCAATCTCATCATTAAGCTAGCATCTTCACACACACACACATTTAGTGCTCCGAAGTGTATACGGAATCCTTGGATGTTCCCGGCATGGGTACATAGTAGGATAATCAACTTCTACTTAGTTTGCATACTCAGGCATAGCATTAGTAGAATGTGTACGAACTCACACAGTTGAACTCACACACACACAGTTGAATCTTATAAATCTGAAAAAGTGTTTTGTGAGTTACAGTCAGTGCTTTATATCATCACACGTGTGTTCTCTATCTAAGCTTACTGTTACTCAGTCATAACTTCTACTGTACTCGTACTTGTACTCTTGTGTTCTGTGACAGATACTGTGTACATTTTGAATTGATCTTCTGTCTCTTGCAGACTCATTGTCATCATTGCTCTGTCCACATCTACACATAGTACTGTACTCTGTCAGCACAGTCATACTGTCATACTGTCATACAGTCATACTGTCATACTGTCAGAATTTGTACTTTTGCCTCGCTGTGATTTACACTGCATGAGAGTTAACTGTTTTCCTACTCCTCCTTACTCAGTGCCTTTGAAAATATCTCAGCACTACAGCACTTAGTACTCGAAAACGGTCCAAAGCCAGACTTTTTGTAAAGAAGTCTGCCAAATTCTCCTGCGTAGGCACTTTAGCAATGACAATTCTACCCAGCTCTACCAACTTTGCCACATATCGATTTCTCACTGCCACATGACGTGTTGCTGCATTGTTCAGAACATTCTCTGCCTGTGCCACCGAAGCATGATTGTCTCCATGAATTGTAACAGGCAATTTGACAGGTGAAAACTCAGTCAGCAGATTCACAACATACTCAACGTCCCGTGAACATTCTGACAGCGCTATCAATTCTGCCTCTGCTGTGCTCACTGCAACTGTCTTCTGCAATTTTGACGAATACATGACAGTACTTCCATTCAGTCGCACCAGTGAACCTGTAACAGAGCGCCTGGTCACTTTGTCTGCTGCGTGGTCTGCATCTGTATAGGCTGTCACTACCAGTTCTGCATTCAATGACGCTGGCGAGCTGCACTGCATAGTCAAGCACACATGAATAGTTCCCTTCAGATATCTCAGCACACGCTTCAAATGCTGCCAGTGCTCCTGCCCATAGCAGTGAGAAAACCTGGCCAAATAACAGACCGCTGTCAAAATATCAGGCCGTGAGCACCGCGCCAACCACATCAACTCCATCACCAGATTAACATAGGGAAGCTTCTCCAACTTCTCCTCCGAGTCCACAGGCATCAGAGACAGTCTGGGCTCCATTGGTGTCATGCACGGATTACAGTCCTGCATAGAGTACCTCTCCAGCATGCGCTGTATCAGCCCAACCTGACTGATTTGACACTCTCTGACCAGACCATAGTCACTGAAAGTCATACTCATGCCCAGCAACTCCACCAGTGGTCCTTTGTCCTTGCTGGGCCATTTCGCACTGAATTCCCTGAAAAATTCCACCTTCCACTCCACTGAAGAAGTGAACACAGTGTAGTCGTCCACGTGCACGTACACAAACACCACCAGTGTACCAGGCTGCCAGATGTAAAACAGACACGGGTCAATGTTTGACACCCGTAACCTGTGGTCATAAGCCAGCAGGAACTCTTTGCTCGTCTTGTACCAGATGCGCGGTGCCTGCTTCAAGCCGTACACACTCCTCTGCAGCATTCCATACCTCACTCCTCGGACTGTCCGTGCATTAGGCCAACTGACATACAGAGGAACGTCCACGTCCAGCTCACCATTCAGAAAGCACGTGATGACGTCCAAGGCAAAAGCCAATAGTCCCAGCACCAAACTGAGCTGAATAAGAATTCTCAAAGTTGACAGCTGAGTACACGGTGCATACACGTCCTCATAGTGCACTCCGTGCTGCTGACCGTTGCCACAGACCACCCACCTGGTCTTCCTCTCGGTCAACTGCCCTGCAGAGTCCAGCTTCACCTTGTACACAGCCGTCATGCGCATGACCTTCTCACCAGCAGGCACCGTCTCCACCGGCAGGATAGCTTTCTTCACGTCGATGAGAGCGCACTCCTCCTTTTTGTCCGACTCCTGCCACTGCACTGAGTCTGGTCCATTCACCAACTGAACCCATCCTTTCGGCTCCGTCACCCCCACTGGCAACCCCGTCACTTTCTCCTCCTGAGACGCCAGAGCAACATGACGGGTCTCAAACCTCACGCAGGTCTCACCCACATCGATTGCCGAGCCCTTCACTCCAGCATGACGCTCCAATATCACCTGATACGGCAACACATGGTCCTCCCGTGCCGTGGCACACACCACTGCTGCCTCCCATTCAGCTCCTCCTGACCTCTGCACTGTCACCTTCTCAAACAGTGGATAAAATGAGTTCACTGTACACTGCGCACAATACTCAAAAAGCAACGCAAGATGCTCCACCCGTGCTTCCAGAAACGCACTCACCGGCGTCCAAAATGATCCACCACCAGCACTGTTCAACTTCACGACAACTGTGAACTCGTCACCCTTCTGTACCACGTAGGCACGCAGATCCAATATAATTGTCGCTGTGCCCACAAAAGCTGACACGAAGTTTCCGTCGAGAGACTCACAGTCATATAACGATCTCAACGGTGTCAGCATAGAGGGATCCCAAGACATCACCAGCTTTCCATACTGATCAACGCGCTCGTCGAACCGAACCATCCCACTTCTGACCACCTTCTCCTTGTCTGGGCTGTACAGCAGATAAGCCGTTGATCGCTCCTCGTGTCCCACGTAGATCAAAGGAGTAGCCCGATCAGCCAGTTTGGAGCGCAGGCTGGCGTCGATGAACGCGTAAGCTCGACACCCGAACACACGCAGTACAGACAGATCGTACTTCTGGTTCAATACTTGCAAACTGGACTGCATACCCAGCCGAGCCTTACACAGTCGATTGATCAGATATACAGCGTGTCTCATAGCCAAAGGCCACATAGTCGCAGGCAGCCCAGCTGTGGCCAGCATAGCTCTAGCCTTCGTCTGCAGATACTTGTTCATAGTCTCCGCCCTGGCATTGTTCTCATGTAAGTACGGTGACGTTGTCCTCTGCACGATGGCATTGTCCTCACAGTACTTCTTCGCCTTCCCAGACACGATGGTCGAGTCATTGTCCGAGTGCAATACCAGCACGTCCAGGTCGTACACCACCTGCTCAACGCTGGTGTCCTCCTCAAGGAACACACGGCCAGTCGCCTTCACCATCTTACGATAGTCCTCCAGAGCGTCCACATACTCCAACTTCTGCTTCCAGACATAGAAGTGGCACACGTCTGAGTAGTCATCCACGTGAATAGTGTACCCACGATAACCTTTGGTAGACGTCACGAACGGTCCACCATGATCAGTGAAAGTCAGCTGTCCCATCTTGACAGAGGCCTGCCGCTTCTCCACCACCTTCCGTACAGACTTCGGGACCCTTCCCCTGTCTGCCGTCTGCGATGGCCTCTTCGACGCCGCCACCTGACACGCCATGCACCTCACAGAGCAGCTCAGCACACTGCCACTCCGCAACTCCTCAGAATTCACTCCGAGGTCCAACCCCTGCAGGTCCATGACCTCCACGTGCTTGTCACAAGCATGACCCAGCCTGATGTGCGCAACCACTCTGGCGTCCACCCTCGGAACCACAAATTGGTCAAGATACAGCACAACCACAGGCCACGGGGTCCCCTGAATGAACACGCGACCAGGCTCAGACTCCACCAGTTCAGAGACGTTGTAGCACTGATCAGTCCTCGCAGAGAATATCACACTGCCCTTAGAATAGATGTGCAGCTCCTCAAATTTAGCCGTCAAACTCCACCAGGTAGCACTTGGCTTGTACGGCAACACGAGCAGAAACTTCGTGTTCACAGGGTCCTTCGGAAAGTCCATGAGAACCTTCGTCAGCAGCCTCTCAATGAAGGCGTCGTCGTACGGCGGATTGCCCCAGAAGCTGCGTCCCGTCAGACAATGAAGAAAGACCGAGTTCACCAGGGAATAGTACTCGTCCACCTGTCGATTGTGCTCGTCAGCACATATATCCAGATGAAAAGGCCCCTTCTCCTCATTCCACTTCTTGAACTCGGTGAACTTCCAGTTAAACTTGTCCCTCACCGGACAGTTCACCTTCTCGTCGCACTCCACCCCCGGCAGCGCAGCCTCCACGATGACCTCAGGTAAAACGTACACGTTCCCCTTTCTGCACACGTCGTACTCGCAGACGTTCTTCTTGTCACGCAGTACACGGTCTCCAAATTGAGCATACAGACCAAACTTGTCCTCCAAGCTCACCGCGGATACCAGATTGAAAGGCGACTCCGGCACGTACTGCGCCTCCACCTTCAGCACGTCTACCTTCTTCGTCAGCCGATTCCACAAGGTGATACTCCCTTGGCCTCCTCCTCGAGACGTAGTCACTTCGCCAGCCATGACCTTGAAGGACACTGCTGCTGACTCGTTCACCTGTGCGCCGTCAAACATAGACAGGTCATTAAAAATGGACTTCGTCGCCATACTATCAAAGTACAACTCCCTGTCTGAATCCGCCACAGTCATTGCACACAGGTCTCCTCCTGGAGCCTGTACAGAGTCCTCGTAGTACTCATTTTGCACCTGCGCGTCGTCCTCCTTGTCTCGATTAAGCACACCGTACACCCAGGTGTCCTCCAGCACCTCGCCTGTATACACCACCTTCTGGTCTGCGACAGTAGCAACCACGGGACAAGCTACGTGAACCTCCTCGTGATTCTCCAGGTTCCAGAGCTCCCCTCCAGAAACCTCTGTACGACGCGGCCGCGCGGAACTGGATGAGGTCGCCGCCTCCACCGTCGCTGCTGCTGCGTCAGGTGCCTTCTTCGCTGCGATTTTCTTGAGCCTGCGCGCATAGTTCTCACGAACCGCCCTTTCCTTAGCAGGATTAAGCTTGATGAACTCCTCCATACCCTCCGGGTTCACTATCCAGCATTTTTCAGCAGAGTGAACGCCAGAACACGTAGGACATATCAGTTTCTTCCCGTCATTCACCTTCTTCTCCTCGCCCTGTCTGCGTCTATCCGCAACCAACGCTCTCGCAACAGCAACAGTCTCACCGTCCACAGTAGCTCCCACTATACTCGACGAAGAAACCACCGAAGATTGCTGCACCACGTTCACGAAAAAATACTCGGACCTCTGTACGAGCATATCAAAAGACGGACGGCGTTCCTTGCTCATATCAGCAACCACCTGCGAATACTCAATAGGCATAGCAGCCACAGCCATTGCAGTCACCAGCACCTCCACCGTCACGGGGTCAAGCCTCGCGCCTCCGTAGTTAGCCACAGAGCTCATTACGTCTCCGAAATACCCCAGCTGCTTCACAGGGTCCTCATTCACGTGTACGGTCAGCTTGCACAGCTTCTTCATTGCACCAGCGAGTTGCCCAAACAGCTGCGGCTCCACTCTGCATTTCAGCTTCCTGAACGCCTTCAAACCGTCGTTGCCACAACGTCGTACCACGTCAAAGGCGTCCCCGGCCGTGACCTGCTTCAAAATTGCTGATAACACCGTACTCGCGACACTGGCAGAACCAGGCACAGTAATGAAGCTGTCGCCGTCTGGAAAGTCTCCGTCCTCCACGTCATTGTCGCCATAGTCAGCACGTGATAAAGGCTTATCCGCGTCAGCCTGTGATGAAGGCTTATCCGCTGCAGTCGATTTACCACTCGTCTTAGCAGCAAACGAGTCCAGTCCTTTGATATCTGCTATATCTGAGACTGGATAGTCGCACACCAGTTCTAGCAAGTCAGGATAAAACGTCACTGCTGACTCTAACTGTGTTTTAAACTGAACCCAGGATTCATACTGATTCCTTTCAGTTCCCGTGTACTTCGTCGTACCCAATAACTTCACCACGCACTGAACTGTCTTCTGTGCGTTGGCAGGGCTAATGACACCCAACGCAGCTTCGTCATTATCTGATGTCGATTTCGCAGGCTCCTTCTTCTCGGCACTCAACACCTTAATTGTCTCTGCCATAGTCTTCATGAAAGCTGCCTGTTGCTCTACCAAGTCCTGAAGCTGCGATTCCCGCGTGGGGTACTTCCGTTCTGAAACTGGAACCCCCGCGTCCGTCATGACGACTGTATCTAAACTATCAGACCTATACCAGGCCCATAACCTAGGATAATCAACTTCTACTTAGTTTGCATACTCAGGCATAGCATTAGTAGAATGTGTACGAACTCACACAGTTGAACTCACACACACACAGTTGAATCTTATAAATCTGAAAAAGTGTTTTGTGAGTTACAGTCAGTGCTTTATATCATCACACGTGTGTTCTCTATCTAAGCTTACTGTTACTCAGTCATAGCTTCTACTGTACTCGTACTTGTACTCTTGTGTTCTGTGACAGATACTGTGTACATTTTGAATTGATCTTCTGTCTCTTGCAGACTCATTGTCATCATTGCTCTGTCCACATCTACACATAGTACTGTACTCTGTCAGCACAGTCATACTGTCATACTGTCATACAGTCATACAGTCATACTGTCATACTGTCAGAATTTGTACTTTTGCCTCGCTGTGATTTACACTGCATGAGAGTTAACTGTTTTCCTACATAGTGCAGCCACTCTTCTATAACTACATGTTGCCAAACGATTCCGTCCAACAGTAAGCCACACACACACACACACACAGTTATAGGAACGCATAGGAACAGTGCGGCGTGACAGTTACAGCGCAAGTGTGGAGCGCATTGCTCAAGTTCGCGGCCACCTCGCAAGGCAATCAGCGCAAGGGCTCCAGTCACGGGGAGTTGGTGCTGGGGGTAGAGGGCTACAAGCGCAAGTCGATGGCGGATGCGCAAGTTTGGATGAGGGCAACCCAGTTTATCATTCTCAGCCCCTTGGGACAGCGCTTGGGCATTCTGGCCGTGGCGTGGGTGGGCAAGCTCTCTTGAGACCAGGCTGTAGGGGGCAGCGGGGTGATGTGGGATGTGGGCTTGGTGGTGGAGGGGTGGCTCGAGTGGCGGAGGTTAGCCGTCTCCAGAGACACAGCAGCAGTGCGCCGGCAGGACAGTCGCAGAGGGGCTCAGGTGGTCCAGTGAGGCTCAGGGAGCAGAGGGGTGGTCTTGCGCGTGGGCTTGGTGGTGGAGATATGGCTCGCGCAGCTCGGCAGGCAGGGATGACCCGGCTTCATGCACAAGGCGGCAGTGCGCTGGCGTTGCGGATGCAGATGGGCTCAGGTGGCTCAGCGAGGCTTAGGGGGTCCCATTCTTCACGAGTGAGCTCCGGAGATTCCGTATAAGTGTCCCGAAGTGTGTGCTGAATCCATTGATCTCCGGCGTGGGTACATAGTGCAGCCAGTCTTCCATGGCTTCGGGGTGCCAAAGGAGTCGCAAGGATAAGCATACACACACACACACACACACAGGTCAGGTTGCTGGCTGTGCCGGAACTAACAGTGAGCAACTGTCGAGAAGGCGACGACCGGATGGTGAACTATCGGCCACCGGGAAGGCTTGGGACACACAGGCAACTGTGGGGATGGGAGTCCAAGTAGGAATAGCGCGGCACGACAGTTGTAGGACAAGTGTGGAGCGCATTGCTCACGTCGTTGCAGCTTCCTCGAAAGGCATTCAGTGCGAGGGCTTCAGTCATGTGGAGTTGGTGCGGGGGGTAGAGGGCTGCAGGCGCAAGTCGGTGGCGGAGGCGTGGGTTCGGATGAGGGCAACCCAGTTTATCATTCTCAGCCCCTTGGAACAGCCCTTGGGTGGTATTCTGGCCGTGGCGCGGGTGGGCAAGCTCGCTTGAGACCAGGCTCTAGGGCGGGCATAGGGCAGCGGCGTGGTACTGAATGTGGGCTTGGTGGTGGTGAAGAGGTGGCTTGAGTGGCGGAGGTGAGCCGGATTCAGGGAAACAGCGGCAGTGCACCGGCAGGGCAGTTGCAGAGGGGCTCGGGTGGTCCTGTGAGGCACGGGGAGCGGAGGCATGGTCCTACGCGTAGGCTTGGTGGTGGAGACATGGCTCGTACAGCTCGGGGGGCAGGGATGAACCGGCTTCAGGCACAAGGCAGCAGTGCGCCGACGGTGCAGATGCAGAGGGGCTGGGGTGGCTCAGTAAAGCTTAGGGGGTCCCATTCTTCACTAGTGAGCTCCGGAGAATCCTAATAAGTGTCCCGAAGTGTGTGCTGTATGTGTGAGCTGCATCTTGCATCTGGTAGCAAGAGTGGAGGAAAGGGCTCGAGAAGGCCGGGTTATCAGTTGCTTGCCTGCTGAGACTGTTGGAATGAATCGATGTTGTGCCAGGAATCTACCCCTATGCCACCGGCAGGAACGGTCGCCGATATGGTGACGGCACCACCACAAACAGGAACACTCCCGTGCAGGTGATGAGCGCATACACAACGTCAAGTGTGGCCGGAGCTGACGCACACACATTGTTCGTCACGTCCAGTGGAGAAGCCTACGGCTGCGGCTGGAATGGCATGGGGCAGGTCGGCGACGGCACCACTGACGACAGGAGCACTCCAGTGCGCGTGATGAGCGCGCACACTGTGACAAGCGTGGCCGCGGCTAGACACCAATCAGTGTTCATCACATCCAGTGGGGCAACCTACACCGTCGGCTTAAACGGCAATGGGGAGCTCGGAGACGGCACCAAAACAACCAGGACCACTCCAGTGCAGGTGATGAGCGCACACACAGTGTCAGGCGCGGCCGCAGGCAGCTTTCACACAGTGTTCATCACATCCAGTGGAGCAACCTACGCCACCGGCAAAAACAGCAATGGACAGCTCGGCGACGGCACCACAACCACCAGGACCACTCCAGTGCAGGTGATGAGCGCACACTCAGTGTCAAGCGCGGCCGCAGGTTACATACACACAGTGTTTGTCACATCCAGTGGACAAGCCCACGCCACCGGCAGGAACAGCAATGGGCAGCTTGGCGACGGCACCGCCACAGACAGGAGCACTCCAGTGCACGTGATGAGCGCGCACACGGTGGCAAGCGTGGCCGCAGGATGGTATCACACAGTGTTCATCACATCCAGTGGAGCAACGTACACCACCGGCTTAAACGACTATGGGCAGCTCGGCGACGGCACCACCACAGACAGGAGTACTCCGGTGCAGGTGATGAGCACACACACAGTGTCAAGCGCGGCCGCAGGTGAATCACACACAGTGTTTGTCACATCCAGCGGACACGCAGCCTACGCCACAGGCAGGAACAACGAAGGGCAGCTCGGCGACGGCACCAGCACAGACAAGAGCACTCCAGTGCACGTGATGAGTGCGTACACAGTGGTTGGCGCGGCTGCGGGCGACTGGCACACACATTATGTGGTAGCACATCAGCCGACATTTGCGCCGACCTCTCCAACATCGTCACCAACTACACCTCCCACAGCGTCCCCAACCACACCCCCGACAGTATCACCAACGGCTTCCCCAACAGTGTACCCAACGGCTTCCCCGACAGCATCACCGACAGCATCACCAACGGCTTCCCAACCACACCCCGACAGCATCTCCGACCATTCCGACTGTCACTCCAACGGCTTCTCCAACAGCATCCCCGACAGTATCACCGACAGCATCACCAACGGTTTTCCCGACAACATCTCCGACAGCATCACCAACGGTTTCCCGACATCATCCCCAACAGCATCGCCAACGGCTTCCCGACAGCATCACCAACGGCTTCCCCGATCATCACCAACGGCATCACCGACGGCTTCCCGACAGCATCACCAACGGCTTTCCCGACAGCATCACCAACGGCATCACCGACGGCTTCCCCAACAGCATCACCGACAGCATCACCAACAACATCACCGACGATAACTCCAACAGCATCCCCAAGCACAGCTCCAACGGCATCTCCAACAGCGCCCCCAACTTTGCCTGCAACGGCTTCTCCAACAAAATCCCCAAATACAGGTGCTACTCTGGAAGCTCGTCAATCACGAGAGCTCATATTCGTGGACAGTGAACCACTGATCAAGCAACGGAAATTGTGTAGCCCTGTTTATATATGTGTGTGTGTTACGACACCAGCGCGCCGCTGGTATATGCCAGCCGATTTGTGCCAATAATTCCTTGGCGCGGGCGCGCCTGTGCAAACTATTGTTGAACCCTATATGATTCCTGTGCCAAGGCGCGCTGGTGTTGTAACATACTTGTGTGTGCCATAGTGATGATTTGTGTCTGGCAGCAACGTGGTAGTCACACTCTAGCGTATACATCGGCATGAGTATGTACCTACAATTGTTTATTGAGTGTGGAAAAGATGTGCATGTCAAGAAGGCCTCAGCCACAAGTTAGATCTGAGCGTCAAAAGTTCAACGTAAGGCTGGGTTAAGTTATAAAACGCAGCTTGCAGCTAAAGGTGTTATTTTTTGGCAACGATGTCTCGAATGCAATGTTTGAATTCTGATAAGAAAATAAAAAGATGATAGAGATTCTTTGTCCTGTATTTCAGTTCCTCCTTGCCGGAGTGTCTCGTCAGCAGCATCGTTCCCACTTACTGTGCAAAAGTTCCCACCTCCGTTACATGTTCTATTTTGAGTTTGAGTCTAGCTATAATTTGCATTGAGGTGAGCCTGAGTTTTTCCATCTGCATTTATCCCCGCCCTACCACGCAATTTCGCGTTTACTACCGGCTGTGTTTTTGCTTATTGGGTATGTTTGGTGTTAGCAGCCCTACTATGCGTCTACATGTGGCCTCATAGCAGTATGTATGTTGTGCCTTCTTCTTGTTTGAGTTGGGTGGGCCATTGCTGTGTGACTTTTACGTCCTGGTCCGGTTTCATCTCTGCGGTGTGTATCTCCAAGCCCATGTCTTCGGCCCAGTTTATGTGTGTATGCTTACAGGGTAGGCTGCGCATCTCCTTCAATCCGTCCGGCTCGCTCGGCCACCTTAAACCTAAGACGCTGAAATGGTTCACTTTTTCATTTTCGTTCAGACTGCCATCCTCTGTTGAGCAGGACCGAAAATGTCAAACCGAAGCTTTCACCCACACAAGTCATCAAAAGAGTTCTTAAGTAATTCCCACTTAATTCAGATTTCTTCGATTCCACTTTGTTCTTGGCTCCCTCCCGCACCAGATGTCGCCCTGTTGTGTCGTGAACGGCCCGATCGATGAGAATTGGCTCACACGGCCTTTGTTTACCGCACTGATTAATCCAAGTTATTGCAGATGATATAATATAACGTGAATTTCATTTTAAGATTCTTTGGCTCGAATTGGCTTGCTAGGTTACCTGCAAGCACCCTGATAAGCACCTTATTCGAAATTGCCCCGTCAATAATTCAATCGATCGAATCTCTCGTGACCACAAGACCCAGGAGTAGGCAGGCACGTCGCAGCTCAACTGCAATAATACACGCTTCCTCTCTTTGTTAATTATCCGGATGGATTGTATGTGTGCGATGCCTTTGAGGATCCCTCCTCTATAGGCAGGTCGATGAGAAATGAATCCGAGACATTTTTGGTGTGTTGTAACAGCGTAATAAAGAGTATATACACGTGGCATGCATGTTGTTTTCACTCAGGTGCACCGACAATTGTACCACGCACGGCAGTGCCAACGATTTCACCAATCACGTCCTTACCAACTTTCTTGCCGACGATGCTACCAACATATGCGCCAAGTACCACGCCAACCACAGCAGGTAAGCTAATCATTATAGTGTGTATAGTCTGCGTGCATGTGTGTATACTAGTATAACCATGGACCAACGGGTCCCATCCATCGACCGGGAGCCACTGGGGGGCATGCCAGCAGGGTCCGCTTACTCCGTTACCCAGAGACCAACAATTGTTGGGCGATGATCGGTCACATCGTATCATCCTTCCATGCTGCCTTGCATCTGGGTTGGGAATATGTATGAGTTTGTGGTATCTTGTCACGGCCCCGCCCTGCTCTTGATTTGCTTTTCACATCCACTGGGATGATGATGGGCTGGCTTTTGTTGGCCGATCTCATGCCGTTCAGTGTGTATACTAGTAGCAAACCGGGCCTAAATACTGCGTGCATGTTGTGTTCACGTGCCCCATTGTTGTGCATTACGAGTAAGGTGTGGTCCTAGCTTTTTTGAAAATCAGGAACGCTCCATTATAGATGTTATTATACGATTGTACCAATGTTTAGAATAGGGATTTGTTCATAGTAGCCATAGATATTTTATTCAATGCAAGATTGGGTGTGGGCACTTTATCTTCATCGAGATTTGAGATTGGGCGGCATGCACACTCGTGGAGGGGGGCATCCCGTTAGTAGCACAGGACTGCCTCGGCTTGTGCTGGTGCCATTGGCATAGATAGGCACGTCTGTACCAATGCGTTTTGCATCGGCTGGCAGATGCTAAAATTGGTTGACATTAATTATGTAATCAGCTTGCTTGTGCCGTAGCTTTATCTTTTACCAGCGCGTCCTGCACTGCATCGTTGCGGGTAATGGGTGCATACGTGAATGGATATGCCGAGTTTATGAATTAGCCTGACCTTGCTTGTGGATGTCATTGATGTGCAGGGCCCACTATGTCCCCATCCACGGTCTCCCCAACTAGCAGCCCGTCCACAACCTTCCCGACGACTACTTATCCCACCATATCTCCATCTACAGTGACTCCCACCCTGACACCAACAGCTTCACCTACGAAAGCCCCCCCGCCCCCATGTCTACCACCACTACCAAGTCCTCCTCCGCCAACAGCGTACATCACTGCGAGCAACAACGTGGATGGGCAGAACAACTCGATTGTGATATATGCACAGGTGGGGTTTAACTTCTAGGGAATACTACTGTATTCTATAAAGTTTGATGTCGTTATTAAAGTATCCGCAGGAATGTTTCTTGTATCATATTGCACAGACTATCGAAATTTCACCGAATCCCCTCGAGAGCAAGTGAGGCCCTGCCTTCTTCCTCAACCCCCAGGGAGTGAGGCCCTGGCTCCTAATTTCCCAGGGGTCGAGGCCCTCCTTCAATGTGCCCCAAGAAGTTAAGCCCTTCTTCCTTATCCCCCAAGGAGTGAAGCCATCCTTCCCTATACCCCAGAGTGTGAGGCCCTCCTTCTTTATCCCCCAAGGAGTGATGCCCTCCTTCCATATACCCCAGAGCATGAGGCCGTCCTTCCCTAATCCCCTTACCCCAGGGGGTGAGGCCCTCCTTCTCAATACCCCAAGGGGTGAGGCCCTCCTTCCCTGTACCCCAGGAGGGTGAGGCCCTCCTTCTTTATCCCCCAGGGCGAGGCCCTCCTTCCCTATACCTCAGGGGGTGATGCCCTCCTTCCCTATATTTCAGGGGGTGAAACCCTCCTTCCCTATACCACAGGAGGTGAGGCCCTCCTTCCATATACCACAGAAGGTGATGCCCTCCTTCTCAATATCCCAAGGGGTGAGACCCTCCTTCCCTATACCCCAGGGGGTGCCCGCCTTTCTTAGCTCCGTCTACGAGCAGATGTCATCCAGTGTCCCACGTAGCATGACGACGATCTCTCGACCAATATATTCTTTCTCCCTAGATTGCCGCCACCTCTAGTGAGAACATGATTTATATGCACAATAAACGCTTGCCGCCAGTTCCTCGCGGAGAGTTGTCGCCACTCCCCGAATCTCAGTTTCCTTTGAACACTGCTTGTCAGGACGTCGGCTGCACTCGGATGGTTCAAACTGGCACACACCCTTCATCTGTCGCTCGAGGCTCAGCTCGATTGGTGCCATCTTTCTTTAAATGCCAGCATTCAGCGGGCTTGTCACTCACTCCCATTGTCTTGTTTCGGAGCGTGTCACCGAGTCTATACACTCTTTACACTGCTCCAGACTTCTGCCCGTCTCGTCGCTCGTGAGCTCCGAAGGTCAGCCGGCCTTCCGAAGAGGGGTCAGCCATCCGAAGGAGTGCGTGGTTGCGCCGTCTGGCACGGCCTCAGGGTCGGCACAGGCCTGCACCGTCGAGAAGAGCTATGACCATCACACGAAAAAGAAAAAAGAAAAAACCACGCCCATTGGGCGTATGAGAAAATTAATTTCCCCGGCCCTACTCTGGGCCGGAACCATCACACGAGGTGTCACAACTTCTGCAGCATCACCCCCACCGCTATCGAACACGTAGCTGCCCCCTTCTATGTGATGGACGCCGAAAAGTTCCACCCTTTGGGGAGGGAGACACCGCCTAATAATAAGGCTGCCCAACGCCAGCCGCAGCCACTCGTTGATTGGCCGAGTCGGTGTCAGAATGACGAAGAAGATTCCAAAGAATTCGGCCTCTCTCCTGGCAGGTGCCAGTAACTGCCGTGCACATCGCGTCGCTCGATAGAGTCCGCTGAGGAATCCTGCGCCCCGCGAGCTCTCCCATCCAGCCAAGAGCTGCCCCAGTCGCCACACCCCCCTCTAGGACTCCAGGGGATGCTCAATCCTCTCTTCACCGCCTGAAGATTGTTCTCGCCATTCTCCCAGCCAAGGACCACAGTGAGTTCGTCGTTGGTACTCAGCATGGTTGCCCTGCCGCTGCATCGTTGTGCCCATGATCGCCTAGCCTCTCGCACAACGAAAGGCGACTGCCACCTAGGTGAAAGCCCTCGAAATACCGGCCTGCTGAGCAGATCATCTGCACCCGCACCAGCATTATTGCGTCCCTCTCCATCTGCCTCGCTGACAGCCACGTCCTCTCAGTCTTAGCCTCGCTGGTCCGCACAGTAGCCCCTGCCTGCATCGCTGCCATGAACTTAAGCATTCAGGTCACCTTTCGGCCCCTCACCAGCCCATCTTTAAAGCCCGTGTCTTCATTCCAGTTGTTGATCGCCGTGAGCGAGGTACGCCTGCATCGATGCCGCCTGCGCACCTTGCCCTCCTCCAGTAGCATTATAGTATCAAAGCCGCATGTACCGCTTCGCTTAGGTTCCTACACTACGGAGGCGCGAGGGTTGGCCGCTTCGTGTTTCACCTGCACAAGCCGCAACCAAAAGTTCTACCATCGCCGCAGCTCCCTGTGTCCATCACTTCTGTGACACCTCATCCAACAGTGCCCAGGGGGGTTTATTTCAAGGTATTGTTTACGCGAGGGCGGATTTACACAAAACTTCCGACTTTCTAGATCGCGAGATATAATCGTTTTAAGTTTGCGCTTAAGTATGGTTAAGTATGGGTGGAAAATGAATGGTATCGACCACAACTTTTCTAAAACTTGGTCAATTTGATCCCTGAAGTGCGCAACACGTTTTTAATGGTTTGAGGAAACCGTTTATCGACTAAAAATGTTTTCGGAACGTTTGTGTAAATCCGCCCTCGCGTAAACAATACCTTGATTTTCACTAAGTTATTCTGCCCCATCCAGTCGTACGCTGATGAGTTGATACCTCACATTAGTAGGGATCCTTCCAAGCCGCGTAGTACCTTGGCTGCTACTCCGAGATCTCTGATGCGCATCGCTCGATATTTTACGAGCCCCATCGCTCATTCAACCAATCAAACCAGCAGCACTGATTGAGGCGCCAGTCGTTGAGGTTGTTAATCGCTCTCTCCAGCAGAAAAGCTGTTTGGCCTAGGGTGTTCATGGGGCCTACATAATCATCTCAGTACGGATGTACTTTACCTGCAACTCAATATTGTACAGGTCTAAAACGTTTGATTCGGAGGGGCGTCATCCAGCGCATTAGTTCTAGGTTGTGGGAGGCGAAGAGTGAACGCATCTCCACTACACCTGGTTGTCACAGTAAACGCGTTCAACCTTGCCCTAGATTTCCCACAAAATTGCTAAGATTGTCTTGAACACGGACTTCCGCTCGAGGTACGTGATGTTGTGTAGGCTCATGCTCTTGCGTCCGACCAGAAGCTCCTAGACTGGCTGCTACATATTCATTATGCCACTCCATGCGTTCACCAAGGCGTCGGTGCAGATATTTTTCCATGTTGGGCACCTCCAGATCCTCCGGCCGTTCCATCGGCTTTTGCATCGGCAATCTGGCCTACCAGCCAACGTCCTTCCATGCCGCCTTGAACAGTTTCACCTTTGCTCCCCAGCTGCGCTTGCTCACCAGCGCAAAATGTAGCTCCCTCAAGGGAATCATGGCCACTACCATGCACTCGTATTTCGAAGGTGTTAGAGTTGGATTACTTCTTGTTCAGGGTTCCGTACGTCTGATCGGAGTACAAGTCGTGCAGTTGAGGTATCCAGTGGCCCAGGGATGTCGGTCTTGCAACGACTTTTTCTCAGCAGCCGGTACGTGGGCTAACTTCTTTCTCTGTTCCAGCTCGGCTTCAGACTTTCAGAGTTTTTACGGGATTGTTAGCATCGATACCGCCGAGCTCCGCTGGGCAATTTCAGCCTTTTGCCGCAGTGCCATGCAAAGTATTTGAAATTTGGGCTTGGTAACTACTGATAAAACGTAATCAAAATTACAACATGATAACTTCGATATCAATAGCTTACCAAACAGAATATCCGGCAACCTTATTTAAACTTGATTGACAACCCGCTCTTGCAAACTTCCTGAAACAATTGTATGGACTGCTGTCTGCAGGAGAATTCAAGTTTTACATGTTTCCGTGCGTCTTTTACCACGGATGTGGATAATATATCTCTAAGCACGTCATCTGGACCAAGCTTCATTTCCTGGACAGCGCGCCACGTAGATATGTGTGATGATAACACCAATACCTGCACATTAGATTTATGTGGATTTGAAATTGGTCAGTACAATGTCACCGGCACTGTACAGTTTAACGTGAGCACCGGTATCCCAGATACACGCATTTTGGGACAAGTGGTCGTATATTCGGCTCCACCACCCCCTTTCCTCCCCTCCCAACCCCTTCCCCCTCCACCCCGCCTCCACCTTCCCCCACCCCCGCCTCCACCTCTGCCCCCGCCTCCACCTCCACCTCCTCCCCCACCTCCACCTCCCCCACCTCCACCTCCGCCATCTCCACCCAGACCTCCTCCACCACCACTTCCCCCTCCACCCAGCGCTCCTCCACCACCGCTTCCTCCTCCACCAAGCCCTCCTCCTCCACCACTTCCCCTCCACCCAGCGCTCCTCCACCACCGCTTCCTCCTCCACCAAGCCCTCCTCCACCACTTCCTCCTCCACCAAGTTTACCTCCTCCCGGCTCACCACCGCCAGTCACACCTCTACCTTACCGTCCCCCACCCCAGTCTCCCCCCCCTCCCGATTTGCCAACTCTTCCGTCTCCGCCACCGTCTCTGCCACCGTCTCCATGTCCTCCTCCGGGGATGGTGACTGTGACAGGAGTATTTTCGGTTGTGACATTTTCTTCCCTATCCATGTCTGCATTTCGTAACTCGAGCTTTAATGCATCATTCTACACGGACTTTGGGATACAGATGACTTCTGCAGCAGGTGTCACTTCGTCGGACATATCGATTCTCAGCATTACAAGTGGCAGTGTGAGTGTATCTTCTACCGTGTATTTCCCGTCATATGCGTCTTCTACTCCAGACATATTTCGATCCACCTTATCCTCGTCCCCGAGTTCAATATTCACCTTCGCATATTTTGTGGCATTTGGGTATATCTCAAGCTCCTCCTTGTCTAGCTCATCGTACGATGTGGTTTACTCTCCATTCCCTCCGCCTTTGCCACCGCCACCAACCCTTCCTCACCTACCAATAAGCCCTTCAAATCCTCTGCCTCCAATCCCTTTTATATCCCCTCCAAGCCGAGATTGTCCTGATAACATGATTGGCAGCCTGGACACATACTGCCTACCAATCACGAAGTGCGAGCACGACAATGGTGGATGCAGCATTTTGACAACGTGCACCACTGATACGGCAGCACATGGTGGTTTGGAGCAGACGTGTGGGGAGTGTCCCGAGGGCTATGCAGGGACCGGTGCAACCGGGTGCATAGATGAAGATGGCTGCCAAGCGGCTATGGGCCCAGGCATCGAGACTTGCTTCGCCGGTGGATGTGTCGATGTAGCAGCCCCGGGCACCGGATATGTGTGCGCCCCATGTCCCGCAGGCATGGTGGGGAATGGCAGTACATGTCGGGAAAACATATGTTTCACGGAGGTGAATGGTGGCTGCGATCCGGTGGTATCGTGTACAGTGGATGTTCATACCGACACTGTGATATGCGGGGGCTGTCCAAGTGGGCTTAAGATGGTGGAACTTTCCGTTTCTGCCAGAGGAATCAGTCGACACCACTGTATTGAGGTAGATGGATGTGCCGATCGACCCTGCTGGCGTGCTGACGATGGTAGCTTTGCCCAGACGTGCGAGGACATCCCTGCACCAGGAGTTGGGCGAATTTGTGGAGAGTGCCCGAGCGGCTTTCGGAGTGCAGCAGATGGAGCAGAATGTGTCGATGTGGACGAATGTGAGGAGGAGCCAAATGGTGGCTGTTGGACCTCGAGTGAAGATCCAGGATTAAGAACAAGCTGTGTCAACGTGCACGGAGCATCGTATTGCACAGCGTGCCCAACAGTACGCACCTTGCACAGCTTTGCTCACAAATAAAGGATGTATCTGTTGTAGTATGATCATAGGATAACCATGTTTTTGCCCGTTTGTTATACCCTGTGAGCAGCTATGGTTCAGTTGATATGTCATAAGATACATTTCAATATATCCAAATGTGTAAACGAATGGCATGTCGGCAGATATCGCTTAGTGCGAGCACCCGGGGTCTTGCACATGCAGCTGTGTGCAGTTGCGCAACGTGTTTTGCGGCAGTGATTTATGCCTACGGACCTTTGTGCATGCCATTCAAGCCTCTGTGGTGTGCGTGTGGATGTGATATTACTCCGTACTTACTCCGTAACCCTGGGACCAACTACGGTGTTGTTGGGCGATGATCGGTCACATCCTATCATCTTTCTATGCTGCTTTTCCTCTGGGTTGGGAATATGTATTATGAGTTGGTGGTATCTTGTCACGGCCCCGCCCTGCTCCGGATTTGCTTCTCACATCCACTGGGATGATGGTGGGCTGGCTTTTGTCGGCTGATCTCATGGCATTCAGTGTGGATGTGATATATACAGACTAGTCTGCTCTCTCTGCGAGGAGAGGTAGGGTGGGGCAGGTGCTGAACGCCTGGCTCTGCGGCGTCCCTTGATCTCTGCGGGGAGCCCCTCGGTGCCGGTGCTGATTTATGATGGAATGCACATTCCAGTGTCAGACGATTGGTTTGCATTCATCGACCAGCAGGTTCCATTCATCGACTGTGAAGCCACCGGGGGGAATGCCAGCAGCAGGATTCACTCACTTTTATAGCCGGGAATCAACATGCAGAGTTGTGTGAAGTTGCGCACAATCTCACATGTCTGGCAGTGTTCAGTTCATACATCCATCTATCCTGCTCAGAGAACATGAATTGCTCGGGGAGCACCTTGGTGCCCGCCTGTGGTTGCTGCTTCCTTTTATCTTCAATTTTTTCATCCCAAGGTTTCCACTCATTTACTGACTGTTTATATTAGTCATACGTTAGCCACCGGGAGGCATGTCATCAGAGACCGCTTACTCCGCACACCCGGAGTCTAACACACAAAGTCGTGTGTTGTTGCGCAACGTTGCGTGATATGTATATATATATATATATATATCACTGCTTCAGGAAGCAATTCATGCTGATGACGGGCCTTCATGTCATCTATGCTGCTGATGCTGCTGTGTGTGGATATATAGTAACTATCTAGTTACTGCCCCGTCATGTTCCTGCATGTTTCTCGTATCCACTTGGATGATGGTGGGCTGACTTTATTGGCTGGCCTCATGCCCTTCAGTGAGTGGGTGTGCACGGTGTCTCGCCGTTGCCCCACCTTGTTCCTGCATGTTTTTCTCATTCATTGGATGATAGGGGTCTGACTTGTTGTTGCCTCATGCTGTTCAGTGTGTGAGTGGACGTGTGCTGACTGTGAGCATAACCCCTCGGACGGTCCGATGCATAGGTTGATGGACGAGCTTATCTAGGCACAGGCGAAACAGGATGCCGACTTCCGGAGATCTCCTGCGACATGCGTAATGGCGGCTGCGATCAGCTGACAACCTGTATCCAAGACAGTGCTGATAGCCCACCGAAGTGCGACGCTTGCCCACCGGGTTTGTCTGGCAGTGGCGACTCTGCGTGCATGGACACCGACGGATGTGCTGTAGAGCCATGCTTTCCTGGTGTCGATTGCGTGGATATTCCCGCCCCTGGTGTGGGCCGTACTTGCCAAAGCTGTCCCGAAGGATATCGCGGTGATGGCAGTTCATGTGAGCTGTGTACAATGACGCTTGACATGGACCCAGCAATGAGCACCATCGTGGATGGCCGGGTGAAGCGAACGGTCGAGAACCAGCTTGCAGCTCTTTTCGGAGGATTGAATGCGCCTGACTGCATATTCTCCCAGGTACGACGATGTTCCTCATGTATCCCGTCTGGACTATTCCGGGCCGCATGAATCCGTCCTCGTAGTCATTCTTGTGCACATACTGCGAGCAAAACTATATTCGGGGGCGGGCACGTATCATGCCGGGGCACGCCGACCCCAGCCATGTTCTCCGCTTCCACATCCTGGGCCCAACCCCGATGCGGGGACGGTTTTGGATTTGTATCATGCCTTCGATCCTTACAAAAATAAACCTCCACAAATTCTTTACTGAGTGGTGCATGGACATGACCCTCCTTCCTCCGGGCAATAATGCTTCTCAGAGAGTGGGGCTGCCGGCCCACCCCTCTCTAGTTGTGTAGTATTATTGTCACATAGTTATGCATGCACAAAACAGCGTATTGTATAAAGAAGAACCAGGTGTCCTGCAGACCTCCTGCGGGAGCGTTTGGCCTCCTCTTGGCTCTTCAACCCGCATCAATTGCTTGTTTCTGGCATGCCGAACGAAAAATAAATAAATAACATGTGACTCTTCCTACCGGGGCATGCCGTAGAGTATTGTTTTCTTGAACGAATGCCTGTCCTCATCTCAAATACATTTATGAGACAAACATGAATGGTCAAGCAAGGTTGTTCGACACAAGCACATGCCGTTACGTACGCAGAGGAGTACTTCAGTCAATAATGCTGACAGATTTCATGGGGTGGGTGCACTGCTGTATTATTGTGTCCTTCGATGCGATCTGTCACAGGGAGTGAAGTATCTGTGGAGAGGGGCGAGCTCGAACGGATTTGTGATGAATCTTGACTCCGACATCAACAGACATGAAACCCTGCTGTTGTACCTGCCCGAGGGCACCTTGACGACCCAAGTGAGGTATGCGATGCAGCTCACCGCGACTCTAAAAGGCAATTCAAAGGTGACGGCTGCCGTGGCCACACAGTTTTTTGTGATCTCGCAGCCCCTGGTGGTGCTTATTCAAGGAGGTGCGGTCAAAACGGGAGAGGGCCTGCCCGTGGAGATCGATGCCAGTGACAGTTATGATCCGGACGAGGCAGAGGGTGAGATGACATTCAGATGGACATGTGTGAGAAACAATGGAAATGTTACGAGCATTCGCACCATCGACAACTATTGTCGGGATGTGACTGGCCAGCTGCTCTCCCCGAGCAATCTTATTGGTCCTCGATTATCCCTGACACTTCAGGGGAGCACTGAAGGTTCCGAGTATCGCCTAATGTGTGTGGTGACGAAGCGATTGAGATCTGCAGACGCAAGCACCTTCTTAATTATTGTTCTTGGAGAGTTACCGGTGCCGGCAATCACACCGCTCCGTCTCAGAAGACACGATGCTGGCACGAAGCTGACGTTGACCTCCCAGGTGGTGTCAGCGCGGCCCGAGTCGCTGAGCCTCTCCTGGACGGTCAAGCCCGCAGATAGTGCAGCCCCTGCAATAGCTAATCTCACCGAGGCCGCATCCACTTCACTGGATTCATTTTATCTGGTGATCAAACCCGACATGCTCGCGGAGGGAAGCTTGTATCGGTTTGAGCTTTCGGTAGCAGATGCAAATGGCGCTGCATGGGTTTCGATGCACGTCGCCACAAACTCTCCACCTCACTCCGGCAAGCTCCGCATCACGCCTACGGAGGGGCTCATGTACGAGACTGAGTTTGCGCACGAGGGCAGTGGGTGGGACGACCGCCCAGATGACATGCCGCTATGGTACCAACTGCGATATGAGGTAGTTGGTGCCTCGTCGGGCGACAGCACGCCTGCGATGCTGACACAATGGCAACCATCAAGCAGGTTTCAGCAACTAGTTGCGACAGCTGGCCTCGAGGAACACCTCCACCAAGTGACCATCCACCTGTTTGTAAAAGATTCCCTCGGCGCTTTAGCATCGGCAGCGCACAACCTCACCGTCAAGGCCTTGGCATTTGAAAATGCGGCCGCGCGGGTGCGGTATGTAGGAGATATGCTCGATGAAGCCATGCAGGAGTTGAATAACGGGCAAGACCCCTGCGACACTGTCTTATCGATGGCATCACTTCTCAGCGCCAGCAGCCCTTCCTCGTCTCAGAACCTCTCAGCATCTGTGGAAAGAGGGCGGCGACGATCTCTTCAGACCGACGATCTCCATAGTCGCGATCATGAGCAAGCTGAGGTGGGTGGAAGCCTTATAAATGCAACCGAGGAGGCAGAGGTTGCACTGAAAGCCAGCCAGGCACACCGAGAGACCATGATGCATTTGAGCAGGGAGGCCTGGATAGGCCTGCTTCCCAAGACTGCGGACACCATCACCCGCGTGGCAGAGTTACTGGCATCCGTCGCACAGGCGCCTGCACAGCTCACAGCGGTTTCTAGATCCGACCTTCTAATGTTGGGGGAATCCCTCGTTGATCGCACCCGGACACAGTCTGCTACAACAACGTCATCATCACACAGTAGCCGGGTGCCGCAGCTCAGCCTCCAAGGCGCCCAGGCCATTGCGGATGGCCTGAGTGGCGCCACTCTCAGCGTGGCGGGGCTTAGCAGCCAGAACGAGGAGGTGACCGCTGCGGTTGACGTGTTGCGCGGAGTTGCTTTCTCTGCCATGCAGCATATGGTGCCGGGCGAGCAACCAGCAGTGGTGGCCTCCAGCGCGCTGTCATCCGTGGCGCAGTGCGACGACCTCCGTTCAGATACGGCGCGCCTGTTTAGCGAACCGTTGGAATCCCCCAGCGGAGTTGCGGTGACTTTCCCGCGATCCTTGGCGGGGGCCTTACTGGAGGGCTCCAGCGACGAAGCCGCAGGTGTGGTGTACACCGCTCTTGTGAGCAGTTTGATTGATCCGCACCGGAACACCACCGCTGGAGTCAACAGACAGGGCGGCAAAAGCTCAAGCATTCCCTTGCTCTCATCCGGTGAGTTGACGAGCAGCTTCGTGGTGTCCAATGTGACTTCGATTTCTCTGTACAACGGGGCTCGGGAGGAGAATGTCGTCACAGTGCGCGGGCTCGAAGAGGCGTTCACGTTTACCCTTGCCTTCCGCCCGCCCTGTGAGCAGGACGGTTTGCGACTGGACGGGAGTGATACCATAGGCTCTCAGCTGTTCTCGCCTGACGGGGAAGATGTGAGTAGAGCAACGAAAGCAGATGCAGAGAGCAGAGGCGATACCGAGCCGGCAGCTGTTGATACCTATGCACAATGCGCATTCTTCTCTGGGATCACACGCGAAGAGGCGGTCAGGGCTACAACGGAGATAGGTTGGGGATATTACAGCACCGAGGGGTGCACAACGCTGCCGAACCCTATTCCCCCTGGAACCGCAGTGTTCTGGCGTGAGATGAACGTCTCGGTGCTCGATGACCTGCTTGAGGCTGCCTGGGGAATGGCAAATACGTCGTTGCTGGTAAACTGCCGGGAGGTGTGGGTGGACGGCGAGGCTCCTGCAGGGGACGCCCTCGCCATGGGAACACCCAGCAAGCCGCTGCGCACATATGTCGGGGATGGATGTGGGATTTCAGACCCTGGAAACGAAGCCGAGTGCTGGTGGGATTGGTCGCGGCAGGCATTTGTGGGTCCTGGCTGTGTCTGGATAGATAATCTCGGCTGCATGTGCACGCATCTGACTGATTTTGCAGCCGCACAGAGCACTCGCTTCGGCTCCAGAGACGCCCCGACCGATTTGGCAGTGTTTCAAACGAGTGACGCCGCGAACTTGAGTTTTTCCGGGGTTGCCAAGTCGACTGTTCTTTTAAGCATACTGGGAATCTTCATGCTTGGGGCGGGCCTGATGTTCTGCATCTCCAACGGTTTCCACAACCGTGAGCGGATGCAGCTCTTGGTGACATTAGTGAACCCGATTGGCGGCACCTTTCGGTCATTGGACGGCGTGTGGAGCTGGAGCCTCGTGGACGATGTGAATGTCTTTCAGCACCGTACTCGTAGTTGGTCAGGCAAGTCCACGACCGCACCACAAGATACTGACGACGCCGCCATAAACATAACAACAAGCGGTGGCAGTAGGCCAGTTGTTGCAGATGTTGGTGTTCCTACGACCGCTTCTACTACTGGACCTCGCGTAGGTACACGGCGGACGAGGCGGATGAGTCTTGGAGAATCTGTGGCACAACTGGCAACCAGCATGGATGCGGAGCGAGAGGGAAATTCATATATCGGCACTGATGACGATGCTTCTAAAGGTAATATACACCGTAACAGCATTGTGAACGCCAACCAAGGAGCAAAGAAGATCAACTTAAGCCGTATGGAATGCGCACCTACTATTTCTGAAGGAGATTGCCAGCCGCGCGATGTGCAGCAACATGCCAGACGCGTGATGATAGCAGACGAACACCCAGGCGGCGAAATTTCCAGTTCACCGCCAGCATCAAGATCTCGTCGGCAGGCGACACAAGTCATCCAAGTGCAAGTTGATGCAGCAGGTGGCGGTGAGCCCACCTGCAGGCTGAGCTCCCCACATCCAAGAAAATCGGGTGATGTCGCAACGGCGGCAGCGGTATCCTCTACTCCCGGAGAGGACAACTATGCACAGGCGGCACCATTCCGTGCTATTGCCCACGATCCGCCACATGTTGACACACTGTTGGCGGTCATGCAAGAGTACGACCGTGACCGAACACCTCACTCAGCAACATTTGAAATCGGTACAAATAAGAGTAATGTCCTTGATTGTCACAGCACTGGTGGCGTTGCTGTCACAGAAGCATATTCCTCGTTACAAGCCGCCATCAACCATGCTGCTAAGTATACCTGGGATTCCGATGACACATATATTGATTTTTTCGGCGTAAACGATGGTATTGAGAACACCCGCATCAAGTTTTCTTCAGACTCGTGCGCTGTACATAAATTCAACGAGCTCGCTGCTCTAGCACTGAATGTAGCGCAGCGTTCGTCAACGATGACGACTGCAGCGCTGATGTCTTCCCCAGTCGACAACAGAGCGAGTGCCTTGAGCTGCCAAATGCGACGTGAAAATAATAGCCCTTCGGGCTTGATTGATAGGTATACTGGAATGGTGCGTACTCCTGATAAAACTATAAATCACGACACGGCAGTTTCCTGGGATCCGCATCAGCAGCAGCGCCACTGTTCTCTGATTGGTCTGTGGCACTTCGGGTCATCCCTCTTCAGGTCACTGTGGCAGAGTGTACGACCGGTGAATTCGACCCACCACAGGCAGGTGCGCAGGTGTGACCATATGATGGGCGCGTCCGATACTCTAGGTAATGATGCAATGAGCGAGGACGGTCCTTCCAGGCCGTCAATTGCACGGCCTACCAACGTCGCCCGAAACCGGTTCACATTCGTCAAGAACAAAATCAGAGTATTGAATGCGAGGGCGCTGTTTAAGGCTCTGAAGATAAACATATTTCGACTGCAACTTTGCATTCCTCTTGATTACCTCGAGCAGTTGGCTCTGGATTTTCAGGATGCCAAGAATGCACGGACAACAACTCCTGAGATCGTTCCAGAGGGATCGGATATGAGCATCAGCACGGCAGATGCGACCGCCGAGCTTCTCACTCATGCTGTAGCGACCCTCCAGGACAGCTCAGCACCTATCGCGCTGCAGCAACGCAACGGGAAGGAGGATGAAGCGGTTTGCTCTCGGAATTATTTAGAGGGTGAAAAGATCAATGCCGACACATCTTCTTTTGCATGCACAAGCTCGCAGCTTATTGGACCGCGCCACTCTTATACGCCAGATACCTCCGGAGTAGATGGAGATGAAGACGATGACCATGTACATACATCAGCTCAGCCAGTCACAGAGGCCGCCGTGGCAGGGGTCATCGAGCCCGCCACAGTCGGTGGTGACAATCATGACCATCAGCAACGGAAGATCAGCAGACCAGGAGCAATGAGTCTGCGACAGATGCTCCCGAAGGGCAGCTCACCTTCATTCAAGAGTTCATCTTCCTGGAAGAGGGATGGTTTCTCCAAGAACATGAATTTATTTAAGACATCTGTGTCCGTTAAGCAGCTTCAGCGGCACCAAAGCTCCAGGAAGTCTATCAGCGCGGTGATTGCGCGGAATATGCAGAATGACGATTCGAGAGACTCTAAATCTGCCGGTACACCTCAAAAGCTGTTGAGTGCGGGCGACAATCTCAGTCACGATGATAATACGGCCCACTGCGAAACACTGCCTGTGGAGCGTATGCTGGGCACTGCCATGGTGCATGCCTTCCTGGGCATGAACTCGATCTTGAGTAAGCAAGACCTAACCATGCAGAGTACGCAGGCTAGCAATATGCCGTGGCAGATGCCCTGCGATCGCCCGTTTTCCTGGTAAACTTCAAAACTTCTACCTGCTGTTAAGTGCTGTTGCTAATTCATTCGTTCATTAATTCCTGCCTTCGTTCGGATCCTTCCTACAATCCATTTGTACAGTATGCTGCTCGACGATAATGCAGTGCACTGCATAAACCTGAATATGCCACCCAAATGTACATAACAGTAAATGGGCCTTGGCTACAGTTTCCATCGAACGAGTTCAAGGGTCATTATTCGCAAGATCCCAAACCCAACAGGGCAGCACAACCGGAGAATGTTCTAACAAAAGTGGTCTGCGGCACTATATACACACCAAACTCCCTCCTCACAAATCAAGGGAGGCGATGCATGCGCACGTGCCTAACTCCTAACCCCCAACATGTGCCAGTCATCATAGCCCCCCCCCCATACACACACCGTATGCACGTCCTTGGGTGCATCATCATATGTTGGGCCCACCGACCCCAAGTACTTGCCAACCGGGCGAGACTCCATTTCGCCATGTACTTGCCGGACATCCCCATCGATGTGAATCTGCTCCCCCTAACACCTCTGCGAGATCGTTCAGGTTCATAAAGTAACCGGCAACTGTGTCCTAGCACGAGCGTTTGCCCGGATATTCCGCCGGACACCCACCCGGACACGTCAACACTCCAGATAATCTGGATCCCCGCATAGCACCCAATAAGTAGCTTCCAGGACGACGGCCTCCTCAATGCAATCCCTCTCCCTGCACAAGTAGGGCTGTTTGTGTGTGTCCGTGGCATGGCCGTATGGAAGTGGGTTTTGGGAGGCGGTTGTCCCTGTGGTGCCCTTCTGGCGGGCACTGCCTCTTGGAGAGCTCGGTGGGATTCGTCTGCCTTTGCTGCAAAGAGAGGCAGAGAGTGGTGAAGTCCACCTTCTGTGCTTTCCCTTGATTTTTGTGGGGAGCACTTAGATGCCCGCATGCTTTCATTTTTTTAACATGGGGTGTCCATGCTGTGTGGTGTGACTGCATTCATGGCATAACCATGGACCAACGGGTCCCATCCACCGACCTTGAGCCACTGGGGGCCATGCCAGCAGGGTGCGCGTACTCCGTAACCCTGGGACCCAACTATTGTTGGGCGATGATCGGTCACATCGTATCATCTTTCCATGCTGCTTTGCATCTGGGTTGGGAATATGAATGAGTTGGTGGTATCTTGTCACGGCCCCGCCCTGCTCCTGATTTGCTTCTCACATCCACTGGGATGATGGTGGGCTGAATTTTGTTGGCCGATCTCATGCCGTTCAGTGTCTGTGACATGGCAAATGGTTGATTGTTGTGGATGTCAGGTACGTTAACACGCTCAAAGTGCTCGTGGATTCAATTAAAACAGTCGGCTGGTATCAGCGGAGTCATCTGTGGAATCTGCTTTTCTTACAGCGCTCTGACGGTTCGTACAAGATGTCCGTCCACCTGGCGACAGTGCTCAAGTCGGGGCGGCCGCTGGAAGACTTGATGATCAATCCGGTGGCCTCATTCGATTTTGAGGTGCTGGAAAGGAGCATGCCCAGTGAGCTGATAATGGGAGCACTCAACCTCGAGGACGCCACGCTAAAGGCTGTGTCGGATAATCGTACACTCGTCGGCACTCGTACGATGGACCCATCACCCGATTTATCAACGGCTCGGGACCTGTGGGCAACAATTCTAGTTGTGCAGTGCTTGCGGACATATCCCTTCACCTGGATAGAGAATCCTGACGAACCCCCCTGGAGACAAGTAACCATCCAAAGCAAATCGGAGCAGTACATCGCTGGGCAGTGCCAACAGCATCCAGCTCTGCAGAGTCACATTCCAGAACTGGAAGGTATTGCAAGAGAATACACACAAATGTGGAGGGTAAGTATCTGCCCACATATGGATGGTATATGTTTTCCCCGAAATCCCATCTATATATTTGGTTGACATCTGCGACGTTACTTTTGGTTGACCATCGATATTTTATCGACAGCATGGTCCCTTCCTTACTGCATTTGGATCTGTCTTTGGCGTCTGTCAACGCATGGAGCAGTTTCTAACATGTTCGCTGATGCGCGACTGTGTGTTGTGTTGGGGGGAGGGGAACTACTTCGATAGAATAAGCACGAAACACGCATCGCGGATATGTACTCCGACCATCAGCTCTCCCTCGCATCTATTACTGAAACAAGTGCGCGGTCTTTTCGGCAGAGGCTTGGCCGAGTCCTAAAGCCTGAAATCCGGGCAGCAAATCTCGTGAGATCCTGGAGAACCTCCCTCAAGCACACTTTCATCCGGGTGGCAAAAGGACACCCGCTCACGGCCATCTTTCTGGTAACAGCAACTGAGCCGTTCACCCGGTCCGACCGCATCCTGGTGCAGGCCAACACCTTCATCTGCATGCTGCTCTTCGCGGTGTGGTTCTTCTACTCCAAGGCCGTGAACTGCTGCCGCGAGCTGCGCACACTCTTGAGCTGCCCGAGCAGCTCTGACGTCGACTCTGCTTGCCTCGGCTTCCTGACATGTGCGGAGCTTGCCGTTGGAGAATCCGGTGCGCATCTCAATCGTCCCGCGCTCAGTAAACCGCTTTGAAATCTAGCATCGATCGAGCATCTGCTCTACCATGAGCAACACGATCACTTTCACCAGGCAGGGAAATAAGTACCATGCATGTTTATAACATACTATATATGGTGCTGTGGATTTTCAAGATCTGGCTCTGACTCCACAGCTGTAGTCGAGTAGGGTTTTCATCGTTGTCTTCCAATGCACCGAGAGACTCGTATACGAGTCGTATACATATAACATGAGAATTAAACATCGACCCTGGCATACCACAACCCACTTACCGCGTGCACCAAACACAGAGGCATCCGATAGTAGACACGGACCATACATACAATCGAGGCTTTTGGAGAGCATGCAGGATGTCAGGCGGGAGCGGAGCATCTGAGCACTGTGGGAGGTCGAGGAGGGGGCGCCTCCGAGGCGCGATCTGGAGGGGCGCGTGCGGGCACAGACGGGCCCAGCCAGGCGGCGTCAAGTATCCAGGATATCTTGAATGAGTGAGATGACCTTTCTTCGCCGGGCCCGGAGGGTGGGGGTCTGGATTCAGGAGCAGAACGGGGCCGCCTCGCCGGAGCAAGCAATGGCCTTGGCGGAGGGAGGGGTGGCCACATTGATGGGGGCGAGCAGGCGGGTGGCCGGCCTTCTTGAGGGGGTTGTTGGCATGGGGGGAGCTAATGAGGGTGACGAGGGAGATGTGGGGAGGCTCGCGGGTGGAGTTGACACATGCCGGGCCCCTTAGAGCCCGGGGGCCCATCCCGGCAGCGATGACCACTTACAACCGCGTTGCACGGCAGCATATGGCATCTCATCAGCTTCCGTGCCCACAGGGTGAGGTTGCTGGCAGTGCCAGAACTAACAGTGAGCAGCTGTCGGGAAGGCGACGAACTATCGGCCACCGGGAAGGCTTGGGACACACAGGCAACTGTGGGGATGGGACCCCACGTAGGAACAGTGCGGCACGGCAGTTGTAGGGCAAGTGTGGAGCGCATTGCTCAAGTTCACAGCTTCCTCGAAAGGCATTCAGTGCAAGGGCTTCAGTCATGTGGAGTTGGTGCGGGGGGTAGAGGGCTACAGACGTAAGTCGGTGTCAGAGGCGTGGGTTCGGATGAGGACAACCCAATTTATCATTCTCAGCCCCTTGGGACAGCCCTTGGGCATTCTGGCCGTGGCGTGGGTGGGCAAGCTCGCTTGAGACCAGGCTCTGGGGCGTGTAGGGGGCAGCGGGATGTTGCCGAATGTGGGATTGGTGGTGAAGAGGTGGCTCGAGTGGCGGAGGTGAGCCGGCTTCAGGGGCGCAGCAGCAGTGCGCCGGCAGGGCAGTCGTAGAGGGGCTCAGGTGGCCCGGCGAGGCTCAGGGAGCAGAGGGGTGGTCCTGCCCGTAGGCTTGGTGGTGGAGATATGGCTTGTACAGCTCGGGGGGCAGGGATGAGCCGGCTTCAGGCACAAGGCAACAGTGCGCCGGCAGTGCAGATGCAGAGGGGCTCGGGTGGCTCAGTGAGGCTTAGGGGGTCCCATTCTTCACTAGTGGACTCCGGAAATTCTGGATGAGTGTCCCGAAGTGTGTACTGAATCCGTTGATCTCCGGCGTGGGTACATAGTACAGCCGGTCTTCTGTTGCTACGGGGTGCCATAGGAGTCGGCCAAAGGATAAGCATACAAATACATACATACATACATACATACATACATACATACATACATACACACATACATACATACATGTCACTAGTGAGCTCCGGAGAATCCGGATGAGTGTCCCGAAGTGTGTGCTGAATCCTTTGATCCCCGGCGTGGGTACATAGTGCAGTCTCCTGTGGCTACGGGGTGCCAAAGGAATCGCAAGGATAAGCACACACACACACACACACGCACACACACACATACATACATACATACATACATACATACATACATACATACATATATGTATGTGTTCGTATTCTTATGATTTTGAGGATGTGGCATCGATGGGGTCTGGTGCAGATGGCGGAGCACCGGAGGAGTTGTTGATGGGCGGTGCATTTTTGTGCACAGCATTCCCCCAGTCAACTTATGCTGGTGCGTCACATGCATCCATACTCCACGTGAATATGACAGAGATCGTTCAACGGCGGCATGACATATACGAGTGGAAAAGGGCAGGCTTGTGGCCCTTTTTATTGCAAAGCGCACACGTGCCTCATGCCGCGTGGCAGTCACAGCGCTCGGTGTACTAGGGTCATTGGAGTATGGTAAAGATAAAGGCGGTGACTGATGATGAGGGGCAGTCGGCTCGAAGGATGATGCCTAGTGACAGTTTCTCTCTATAGCTAGCACACGCACGCGCACACACACGTGCACCCATCCATTTATTCATTCATTCATTCACATGTATTTCCACTTGCCGCATGCATCTGAGCACCTCTGATTGTTTGCGCACTTCACAATGGCGGGGGCTTCAGTACCGAGGGGACTATTAATGTACAATCATTCTGAGAGTTGCCTGGAGGCCCATAGAAACAAGGAATATTTCTTAGGAATATTTCTTGCAACCACAGTTTGTCAGAATGCACTGACATGTCTTCATCAATAATTGATTTTTCTGTGAGCTCGGACAACTTGAAGGTGCCTTCATGCACAATTTTTGTTTTCCCGAGCCCCTGGTGGACTGCTTAACTTTCTATCGCTGCCAAAGCCCTTATTTTCACAAAGCATAATTTGCAATTCGATATGCTGGGAAGTATGGTTTCTATAAAATGATCGTATCACAATCAAGCTCATGATGAACGAGGTCAACCATGCCTTTGTTCAGGTGACGTGGGTCGCCGTTGTGCATGAAATGTGGCGGTGGGCGTGCGCAGATCGAATATGGATGGCGTTTATAATGATCGGCATCCTCACACCGCTCACGTTGATGTTATCTCGGCTCTTCATCCTGGCTGCCAATGCAAACATCCCCAATAACTGGGAGATCCGTGAGGTTAGTATTGAGAAAAATTGCAAGAACACATCTCCGAATGAACGAGGGCGTATGTTGTTTAGTAGCATCACGTCATACCATGATAATGTCATTGTATGAAGTGTCTCTCTCAAGTCATACAACGATAGTGTCATTGCATGAAGTGTCTCTCAATTCATACGATGATGATGTCATCGCATGAAGTGTCTCTCAATTCATACGATGATGATGTCATCGCATGAAGTGTCTCTCAATTCATACAATGATGATGTCATCTCATGAAGTGTCTCTCTCAAGTCATACAATGATAATATCATTGCTTAAAGTGTCTTGTTGCATGCCGTTCTATCGAATACTGAAATCGAGTCAAAAGCTAAAGGGATGATAGACGCACACGGGTTGCATGCCTCATTGTTGCTCTGCGCTCAGACCACGACTGGGCGGCTTCTGCAGTAAACCTGCTGAGCCTCTGTTGCTATGAGCTACAAGCGTGTCGAGCAGCTTGCGAGATATCTGAGGCGGGGGTGGATGCCTTGAGAAACTCCGACCAGAGCACTATCTTTGCCGCCTCTGATCAACACCTTAAGTCTATTGCGAGACTCCGTACATCGGCATCGATGCTGACTGCTGACCACATGGGTGGTACTATCGTTGGTGCACAATCATGTGGGTACCAGGGTGTTTCGGAATGGGGCCAGAAATTGTAGTATGGCATCTTAAAATGATAACGCGAATGAATCCACAATGATTATGTGATTGTGTGCGCTCCTACAGTAACATACATAGTAGAACACTCGCAGACAACTTATCAATGCATGCTACTGTTAGGGACGGCAGAGCGAAGCTACAAATGCCGACACCTATTTTGTGTTTCAATATTGTCCGGTTCTGTCATGGGTAATGTTGACGGATGCATCTGCATAGGAGACGCTGCCAGTCATCCAACGTGACATGACGCGTGGGAAGAGTGCATCTGCTGGCGATTGAGAGTGCAGGTGCCGAAGAAGGGTATCGGAAGCGCGGGAATCGCAACTGCGGCACTGCAAACTGTGCTGCTGACGATATATGCAATATTTTTCAAGTTTGAGAAGATGAACAAGGCAATTGCAGTGACCTTTGTGGCCGTAATTGGAGCAATTGTGAAGTCGTCCAAAGTCCAGGCTGCCATTGGAATTATTTGCTGCTGCTGTTTTACGTCGGTATGATCTTTACTTGCACACGCTACAATGTCTTAGCAGATCTTCTTTATCTGTATATCACTCACTGCTCAATTCAGCCACAAGTATGTGTTTTTTTTTGTATGCATGGTGCAGTCTTTGGGCGCTCTTCCGCTACGTAGTCATGCTGTGGTACACACTTTCTCGAGTGTGCGAGACGAGTGTGCCATATGCGTTGTATGCGTTGCATTAGGAGGAGCGCAGAGCAGAGGAGAGCAGTGCATAATGCCGGAGCAACATTCTGCAGATTGTGCACACTGCCGCAAGCTGAATAAAATGTCTAGTTATAAGCATCATGAATTCTACATCATTATCTTATCTGATGTGTAGTGAGCAAGATTATCCACGTTTTGCTTACAGCCAATTCTCGGATTGATGCATACTTACGTACAGGGTCAATTACAAAACGGGTCTATAACGTACCACGAAAGCAGCACACATTTAGATTAAACCCAAACAATCCCACCACAAGCAGGCTATAGCAAGACCAATCGGCTGCAGCTATATAGGGCACTAAAAATTAATCACGCGACAACGGGGGAAAGCAAGTTGTGTCATTTAGTACGCTGCTGCGGAGTGCGCGAGCTTGTAATCCATGCATGCAGTGCGCATCGGATACTGAAGTACAGCGCCACTGCGCGCTAACAAGGATATACTTTTTAAGAATTCAAGATACAGGTTCCAGCCACTGTCATATCGAATCGATTATATTCTCATTCGCTTGTGCCCAATGTATGCATGCAGTAATACAATAATGCAAAATAGGTGAATATATTGGCAAGCACGTTGTCATTTCAGTGTGTCGCAGTGATCAAGTGCTATTGATTGCGTGTTGTATTTTGGTGCAGGGTGCGACATCGAGAAATCACCCACGCGTCGACTTGCCCACAGAACGTGCCGAACTCCACCCGCGCATCCACGTGAACATGCAACATATTGCGTATGGCGTCATCATAGTGCTGTGGTTTGTTATTTCCTGGACGTTATTCACATACGCCTCGCTTCTTCGGAATATGATGAGCGCCAAAGCCGAGAACGAGTTCTTGACCATGTGGGCAGTTGCATTTGGCTTAGGTCTCTTTGGGGTCGAGACTCTCCAAATCATTTTCATCCAGATTTTTGCCAGTGTCATTGGAGAAAAACTTCAGAGTACGCAGCCCATTTCTGGGGGAGGGGAGCTTGCCAGTGATCTCATCCACTTTCTGCCCTCTCACCTGTGTGCTTCGCATGAACGGTGTATGCTTGACGAAATTGTGGCGGATCGAATGCACAGCTTACTACTGTATCTCACATAAGTGCTAAAAACCGACTCTATGCGCCTCGGGGATTAACTAGATACATTTACAGTGTCTGCGTGCTAAATCTTAATAATATAACTGTTACCGCACCAGCCCGCTGCTGGCATATGCCAGCAGAGTTTGCTACAGGCTGGCCTGTACCAAAATCATTGGCACAAGCCGATCCGTGCCAAATTTCCTAGCACAGGCTGGCATGCGGCAACTATGAAGCCCTCCCCACGACACCATCCAGCCGTTGTGTTGCTATTGCTATTAGCACAGGCACGCCATCGGATGCTGTGGGATGACTGCTGGGCGTTGCCTTGGGAGATGTTGGGGGTCGGTTGCGTCAGGGGATATTGGGAGATGCCTTTGGGGGTGTTGGGGATGCAAGGGATGCAGGGGGCTGGAAGAAAGGGGAGGGTGTCTAAAGAGTGTAAGAGGGTGTGGAGGGTGCCGGGGTGTGGGGAACTCCCGAGGAGATGTGGCGAGATACCTTGGGGTGGGGGAAGGGTGCGTGGATAGATCCTACGGGGTGCCTCCAGGGGTGTGGAGTGATCAGGGGATGTGGGGAGGAGCTTGATTGCCTTGGGGTGTGGGGAAGGGTGCCTTGTGCGTTGCCTGGGGGCGTCCACAAGGATGTGTTATGGGTAGCCTTCGAGAGTGAGAGCAGGGGGTGGGGTTGCTGGGGTATGTTGTCTGTGCCTTGGGGGTGCGGGGGGCTGGCTGCCTTGCTGGTGGACCCCTGGCATGTTCCACGCCCTCTTACACTCCTCAACTCACCCCTTTCGCGGCTTGCTGGTGCCATGGGGAGGGCCTCACAGCCTGAGCCAGTAAATGTGGCACAGGTTGGCTTGTGCCAATGCTTTTGGCACAGTCTGGGGTGTACCAAGATCGGCTGGCACATGCCAGCGCCGGGCTGGTGCCGTAACATACTGTAAATAATCAGATGCAGAATGAATCCAGGACTACACGATCAGATGCAGCATGAATCCAGGACTACGCGA
This sequence comes from Cymbomonas tetramitiformis, assembly GCA_001247695.2. Classification (NCBI taxonomy): domain Eukaryota; kingdom Viridiplantae; phylum Chlorophyta; class Pyramimonadophyceae; order Pyramimonadales; family Pyramimonadaceae; genus Cymbomonas; species Cymbomonas tetramitiformis. The sequence continues at coordinate 71,895 of LGRX02004820.1, forward strand.
TCAGATGCGACATGAATCCATGACTACACAACCAGATGCAGCATGAGTCTAGGACTACGCAATCAAATAGCAGGGTACAGCCGGTATCCTTCGGAAGCGAATATCGTGTAAGTCAGAAAGTTGCGGTTTTCGGTCGGATAATAACTAAAGTGTGAAATGGTAAAGCAGAAAATGAATACTTGAAACCAAAAACCCGCTCGGCTCGACTTATTGTACTCGTACTCCTACTTAGGTCCTAGGACCAATACTGCGGTCACTATCTCTGGACGGATTTCTAAATCTAAGGGGTTAGAGGCTTGTCTGTCAGGGCTGCCTACTACCTAGATTTCAGCACACCACCTCCGTACAAGAAAGTGGGGACTAGCAAACAGATGTGAGGTCAACACGGCAAGTCAAACGGCACTTGGCCACAATACAAATCTACTGTTATATTCTGATCAAATTTGGCTGAGCCCATATATCTAGCAACTGCAACAAAGCTGTGTGTGCAGACTCTTCTGCCAATGCCAAGTATATGCTTTCACCGAAACAGATGGAAACTCAGATTGTAAACTGAAAAATAGATTGCCACTGAAACATATTGAAGAGGTTGTCGTTGACAAAATAAAACCGTGCACCTATCACCACCACCTGAATGGTGCACATCCAGAAAGCTAAGGCACCCCGCAGGACCACCATCAACAGCAGCAAACAGCAGCAGTACCTGTTGCCTTGTCTCGGGGGACAACTGGTCCACCCCCGAGTAGATTGTCCCAATACACATCACCAGGTCTTCGGTGACGGAGTTGTCGTCGTTGCTGATGCTCATGCCGCCGAAGCCCGCTGCCACCCCAGCAATGCCGAAGCACAGCAAGCCCATCAAGCAAGCCCGCAAAAGAAAATTAGGCAGAAGGCCAAAGGGAGGAACGCCGCAGCCCACCACCTGCAGAGGGCGCCCCGCCGAAGCATACCCCACATACTCCACGAATGATGATTCTGATGGGGAATCCGGGAAAGGCCCCTCATCACTTTCTCCCAATTGCGCGTCCGATGCCCCCGCTGGTGGAAATGAACACCCACCCGCAAAGAACGTCGGCGCCATGCATGCCTCGAACCGCCGCGACACCGGCTGGAGCTCCACGCCACCTGAGAACTCCTCCGTAGGCGGGCTAATCACGGCGGCATGTGAAGACACCGGATGCCTGCCGCTCTGTCACCGCCGCCACAGTGCCACCGATACCGCCGCAAGGCGGGACGTGTGACTGCAGACACGTGCCACCAACATGCCGAGACACCACCTGCAGTGGCGGTTCGGCGGCCACGTCCGATGCGCAAGGCGCAGAGATGGCAGGCATTGAAACCTGAGAGAAGGCAACACCCTTACCGACAGCCCCGATGTGCCTCCGCAGCTGCCGCACTCTTGCACGTCCATCTCCTCGTCATTGGAGTCCTCGGACTCCCCAACCGAGAAGCCATAGCAGGCGGACACGTCCACACCGCCCGCCGCAACGCCCGGCATCACCACCGTTGGCGCGCCATGCGGCTCCACCGCATTCGCAGATGCTGCCGCCCCATTGTCGGCGGTACATCTAGCACACGGCGAGAGTGTGAAGCACCTCTGCCGTGTACTCCTCCACCGGCTGGCAATACGCCGCTGCCGAGCTGGCCGGCTGCTGTTTCCCACCAAGCCGGCAATCCGCCCACGCGTTGTACTTGTGCCCATCCCCCGCCATGGGGCATCTCGGGCACTTAGGCAATGCTCTCTTCGCATCGCGGTCGAAGCCCACCTTCGGGTCATGACCGACACTTACGCAAAACCCTTCGAGGCCCTTGCGGGCCCGTTTGGGCAAGACGGCCTGCGCACCTCTCATGTGCCGCGTTTTGATGAACGCCTCGATCTTGTCGAGCTTCTGGACGAGAAGCCGTAGGGTGTTGTCGTCGCGGTCCTGGACCTCGTTGCCTGGCGCCCCCCACCGCAGTTGCGGTTCCAGGGGCACTGCCTGTGTATTGCTACCTAGAAACATAAATGGACGCCACCAAATCAGAGAGCTTGGCTATACTTACCGCGGACAAATCTTGAAGCCGCGGGTATTTCACCTTCACCGCCGCGTAGAACACGGGGTTGAGCGCCTCACGAAGCTACGCCTTGCGCGTCGCAGCCTTGGGTGTCCAATCCACCGCCCGGTTCTCGCGAACTAGCCTGTGCTCCATGGCCAGAATCGGCCGCGGGTCCACTCGAGCGGGGTACACCAGGGCGGAGTGCTCCGCTTGGTGCTTCTGGCGCACAGCCGGGGGTACGCACCCTTTGATCAAGTCGACCAAAGCACTTCAGCCATCTCTGTCAAACGCCGAGTCAGCCCCAAGCAGATAACCGTAGGCAACGGTGTCGGGCTTGATGATGTAGGTGAGTGTGTCGTAGACCAGCTCGTTCACAAATCGCTGTGCCCCCGGAGTGGGGTGGTCGAGGTCGAAGACGTCAATGCCCAGACTAGCCGTGGTGAGCTCGGACATGAGGGCCACGATCACCTTAGCCAATTTGGAAACATCGATGGCGTCCCCGGAGTAGTCGTCCCCAAGCCGATGCTGCCGAATGGCCTTGGCCCACTTGCGGTGTCTTACTTCAGAGTAGACCCCGCCAATGATGTCCTTGTCCTCCTCGTACTTCGTCCTCACGGCCCTCGTCGCGTCATCGTCTTTGTCGTCTGGTGCCGCTAGGACTGGCACCGGAGGTGTGCGGCACGTGAGCGAATCACGCACCGCATCTAGAAGCCTGATGGAGGCGTCCAAGTCGGACTCCTTCAAAAGCTTGCATACCGCCGTCTTAAATCTCGTATCCATTCTTAAAATGCCCAAAGAGTGAAGTGGTGCTAGGCGGGGTGCAGTTCGGTCGTAAAATTCGGAATAATGCTTAACCGTAACAACCAGACGTAGCCATGTGCGGAACGGTGTGGTGAAGGCGGAATTCTCGATGTCGACGTCATCAAGTATTACGGTTTTGCTCAGTGTCGGGGTCACGAGTCGAGAAAATCGGTACCGAGGAGGGGCCTCGTCAAACAAAGAAAAGCATCGCGGCACCATCCGTAAAATGCGGCACATCACAGGCCGCCGATCAACATAATTCCCGTGTGGAGACCGAACCCACCCTTAAACGCACCACTCACTCAACCGGTGGTGTTTAGCCAAACCTGGCCAAACTCAGTCGTGGATGAAAACGTGGATGGGTCCACGACCTAGCAGGGTACAACCGGTATCCCTCGGAAGTGAATATCGTGTACGTCAGAAAGTTGCGGTTTTCGGTCGGATAACTTGAGTGTGAATTGCTAAAGCAGAAAATAAATACTTGAAACCTAAAACTCGCTCGGCTCGACTTATTGTACTCGTACTCCTACTTAGGTCCTAGGACCAGTACTGCGGTCACTACCTCTGGACGGATTTCTAAATCTAGGGGTTAGGGGCTTGCCTGTCAAGGCTGCCTACTATCCAGATTTCAGGGGTTTCTGGATCAACGTGCTTCAGGCTGCTTCATCGAGGCGGGCAACATGATATAGTTCAGGGTGGATGGTGGACGGATGGCGTGCGGTGCTCAGAAGTAGTGGGGTGCACAAACATAAGTGTCGTGATGTGTGAATAATTGTGTGTTATGTACGAACAGTAGAGAGCATCTGATTGCGTAGTCGTGGAGTCATGCTACATCTGATTGCGTAATCATCTTGGATTCATGTTGCATCTGGTTGCACAGTCCTGGATTCATGCTCTATTTGATGTCAACAACTCCATAAAACTGACTTCTGGCACATACATGGATTGCACGGAGCAGTTGCCATTGTATGCCACATTTGATACCCCGAAGTCGGTGCTCATGGACAGTTGGCAACGGATACTGATGTACGGATCTGTGCCATTATAATGTTGGATCGTGGTGGTGGGTGGTGGGTGGTGGATGGGCGATGATGTGCTTTGTAACGCTATGGTGGTATGACACAGGGATGTTCGCGGATATCGATCCGTCAATGCAATGGTTTGAGAAGTATATCGTCTCGAAGATGTCGTTGGAAGATCAGTCGACGGTGAGCCAATCGCCATATTGCATGACGCTCCCACCACAACAGCCATTGCAATTTACATACTTGAGTTTTTTCAGGTCGAGGGCTCACTGTTATAAGGGTTATTTCTGCTCCACACAAATCAATTGGCAATATTGTGGGTGGCTAGGTTACACAATCAATTCCCATTGACAGTACGCACACACATCCCCGGCGTGGGTACATAGTGCAGCCGGTCTTCTGCCGCTACGGTGTGCCAAAGGAGTTGGTCCAAGGGTAAGCACACACACAGGGAGTGCGACGACCGGTTGTTGAACTATCGGCCAACGGGAGGGCTCGGGACACACACTCAGGCACATCTGCGGATTGGGCCCCAACTAGCTAGGAACAGTGTAGCATGGCAGTCGCGGTACGAATGTAGAGCGATCGCTCAAGTTTGCAGGTTCCTCGCAGGGCTTTCAGTGCAAGGGATTCAGTCCCATAGAGTTGGTCCCGGGTAGAGGGTCGCGAGTGCAGATCGGTGGCCGGTGTGCAATATCAGATGGGGGCGATTCGGTTCATCAGCCCCTCGGGAGAGCCCTTGGGGATTCCGGCCGTGTCGTGGGTGGGCAAGCTCTCTTTAGACGAGGCCGGGGTCTGCGTAGGCAGGTAGAGGGCAGAGGGGTGGCCCTGAGCGTGGGCTTGGTAGTGAACAGATCGATCCTGGCTCAAGTGGCTCGAGGGACAGAGATGAGCCAGGTTTAGAGATGACACAATAGCAATGCGCCAGCAGGGCATTATTTTGCAGATGGGCGCATGAGGCTTAGGGAGCAGAGGAGCGGTCCTGAGCATAGTCTTGGTGGTGGAGAGATGGCTCGGTCAGCTCGGGGGGCAGATGAGGTGAATCGGCTCCAGGGACACGGCAGCAACGCGATGGCAGTGTAGGTGCAGAGGGGCTGAGATGGCTTAACAAGGCTTCGGGACTCCCAATTTTCACTAGCAGAGAGCTATGGATAATCCAGATAAATGTCCCGAAGTGTGTGCTGAATCCTTTGATCCATGTTGAGGGTACATAGTGCAACCGATCCTTTCTGTTTATGATGTGATGCCAAAGAAGTCGACGGTCCAAGGATAAGCCATACAATCGTACACAGATAAAGAAGGAGCCAGGTAGTTGGTGAACTATCGGCCGCCGGGAGGGCTTGGGACACACATGCAACTCTGGAGATGGGACCCCAAGTAGAAATGGTGCAGCAGCACGACAGTTGCAGCGCAAGGGTGGAGCGCATTGCTCAAGTTCGCAACTTTCCTACAAGGCATTCAATGCAAGGGCTTCAGTAGCACAGAATTAGCGTTGGTTGCAGGCGCATATCGGTGGCGGGTGCGCAAGTTTGGATGGGGGCAATCCAATTCGTTATTCTCAGCCCCTTCAGGATTCTGGCCGTGTCGTGACTGGGCAAGCTCTCTGGATACTAGGCTCTAGGGTAGGTAGAGGGCAGAGGGGCGGACCCGAGCGTGGGCTTGGTGGTGAAAAGATGGCTTGAGTGGCTCGAGGGATAGAGGTGAGCCAGCTTCAGAGACACGATAGCACTGCACCGGCAGGGCAGTTGGAGAGGGGCTCATATGGCCCCGTGAGGTTCAGGGTGCACATGAACGGTCCTGAGTGTAGGCTTGGTGGTGGAGAGATGACTCGAGCAGCTCGGGGCACAGAGGTGAATTGGCTTTAGAGACACAACAACAGCGCGCCGACGGTGCCGGTGCAGAGGGGCTCAGGTGGATCACTAAGTCTTAGCAGGGGGTCCCAATCTTCACTAGTGAGCTCAGGATAATTCGGATAAGCGTCCCAAAGTGTGTGCAATGTTGTGATCCCTAGTGAGAGCACACAGTGCAGCCGATCGATTCTCTGTGGTTATGTGATGATGCCAAAGGAGTCGGTCCAAGGATAAGCACACACACACACACACACGGCCCACGATTCATACACATAGTTATATGATCGTGGAAGATGCCCACTTGCTCCCTGAGCACGATATGGATGCCGTGGCTTCGGACGGAGTAGTCCCGTTTTCACTTTGCGCCTTAGCAATGGTCCGTCGCCTGCGTCCAACATCCAAAAGCCAAACTTGTTTGAAAACCAATGCATATTGCAATACTACATCGTTCACATCAACGCGGAACAAATTGTACTTGCCGCGCGAGACTTAGTTACAGAAAGGACACCCCTGACGGAGTCTTAAGTGTAATGCTCAAGAGCCTATAATTACATGGAAGTGAAACAACGGCTAATTTTGTAGGACATATCTCTCAATTGTACAATCAATATCACTAGTATAATTAATGTTCATGAACCCCTAGGACCGTCCTTTATTCTATCGCAAAGAAGAAATAAGTAAATAGTTGGTGCTGATAATAATTGATTAGAGCTAATAGTCACCAATCCGGGCCGATCATATTGCTAAGTAAATAGCAAGGTTGTTTCCCTCACAGGATACGGGCTAGTGACCTAATGTGTTTAACCTGCAATTCTTGTGATTCGAAATGACAATGTATATGGCGTGGCGGCATGTTTTTCAACAGGACGATTTTCGGAATGACGACGGCGCAGGAGATCAAGATATGGGGGATGACTCAGATGCCTTTGGAAACATGGATTCAATGCAGGATGCAAATTGATGTCACTTATCACAGTCGTCAAGCCTGCAGACGGTTAGAAGTGTGCTAGGACAACATGCCGTGGCATACGCGGATGACTTAGCATTGTCATGCATGCCAGCAGTGTCATACACGCCTTGCTGTATTAGCGCCCGATACCCCTGGCGAGGAAAGGACCCCCCTTCGTGGGAGTACACAACACTGCTGTACTGTGTAATGTACTGTGTAATAATGTGTCATACTGAAATACTGGCACATCATACTGCATGATAATGTACTAGAAGCATATGATAGGTTGATGGGACTTGGCCATGGTGACTAGGATTGCCTAAAAGAGCTGGGAGAATAAGTAATGGCGAAGGCCGAAGAAACAGTTGAGTTTTCTAGAGTAATTACAGCTGCATGGTAATATAACCGAATTCGCAATCCAAGTATATGCATTGAGTCTGGACACACATCCTAAGAACCGACAAAGCTCGGTTAGACCTATATAGTGCATAATACAGAACCTTGCACTATATATGATCCGTAAGTAGTTTCACAGTCACTGTTAAGTATGAGGGTTACAGATGCCTCCTACAAAACGGTATCAGTGTGCTACGCACCGCCACCACCACCACCGCTTCCACAAACCTTTTCTGCGTTCGAATTACAACTTTTCCGACGAATTTATGTGTGCTTCTGGGCTTCGGATGATGTTTGGGATCTCGGGTTGCCAGTGTGTACGGGTACCCGGGGCCAACCCTGACCAGCGACTAGGGGAATATACCCGTTTGGTATATTCAGGTGTATAATCAGTTACGCAGTTGAGGGTAACGTGGAAAGTTTGTCGCCAAGGGCGTTTTTGTCGCCATTTGGGACTTTTTGTCGCCGCGACAAAATGTGTCTCCGGGAGACATTTTGTCGCCATGGAACAAAATCCCGCGCTCGTTGATATATGCTTCCAAAGCGGCGACGTTGTTGATGGTGCCAACAGCTGCGTCAGCGCCGCGAAATATCGTCTTTGCACGGTTTCTACCCTGAGCTGCAGTCGGGAATCTTTCTTTCGTCTCGGGGTTACCGTCCCAGAATTCACCGATGAGGTTGTTGAGGACAAGCATTGGACATCCCATATGTTGACGAAGAAGCTCATCAGTGCGTGCACGAAACTCAAGAGGGATTCTCACCTCTTTGGTTTCTGGGTTGACCTGCTCTGTGTGTGGAATACCATTCCACGCAGCTTTGAAAGCGACTGCACCTGTATCGTAATAAAATTTGATAGCGTGCTCGCATTTAAGATGCGACTGGCAGGCATACGTGCTGGACTGCCTACTCTGAGTTTTCCTGATATAGCGAAGGCCCGTTGCATGAATATTTTAAAGATGAGGCTTGATGGTGGGAAATTCAGGCCAGCCTGAAAAGAGGCTTCCAATCGACTGGTGCGCGCAGAGATTTGGCAACACTGGTAGAGGTTGCAAGCTGGTTAATGCAATTGCGAGGGGTCTTTTGTGGCCGTGGGGAAACATCCTCATCAGAGCCAGAATGATAATCTGCGAGGGCCCAACCTTCTTCGGTGTTATCGTTTTGACTGAGCCAAGGACCGTTTAAAAGTGTGATAGCCGTTTCGTCCATGGCGTACCAAGTGTTATTAGAAGTTTTGAAGTGAAAGTTTGCGACATACCTCTGATCGTTAACAGGCGTTCAGGAACGCGAGAATCGAAAAGTCGAGTATCGCGTCTCTATCCCAAAACACGGGGACACCGAAAGGTCAAAGCGTTTAATAAAATCCTGTAAATCGCCAATCTTGTAAATCATGTATAATCACTCGAATAGTAATATTACAGTAGACCCCGGTAGGAACCCACCACGCAAGTAAGTGGATTTGCATCACGACGCTTAGCGATTGCCGCGCGCCTTCCTATATGACGAATATAATTCCCGCGAATCCATATTCACGGGAATTGGGCGCAGACGAGACCTTCGACAGACTTGGTGTGACGTCGCGTCGGTAGACGAACGGGCTGACGATGGGCCGGTAGCCGATGCAGAATTTCCTGAGGAAGAATGTCAGGACAAGATCTGAGAAGATGTTTCTATGGATACGGGTCATTTTTTCTCAGGAAATTCTGCATCCAGCGGAACGATTGCAAACCGACCCCAAAATTACGCATGGCAAACCATCGATGGCGACAAAAAGGAGAGGGTACCCCCTTATTTTTATACAAGCCTGCACATTTGCCCCCCTAACAAAATTTCCCCCGCCGAAGCATATTTCTAAATGCCTAGGGAAACCCGAGCTGTCGAATTTTGATTCCCGCCGTTCGCATTTTATGTCGGATGAATACCAATTTTATACACTCTCTGTAAAATTTAATGCCACGTAGACAATATTCGCACGTGGAACAGTCTAGTAATGTTTTGGAACGATCGAGGCACATATAGGGAGTGGGGACACATATATGGACATGCCCCATATATAGATTTCGGTGCTGACAGGTTAGTGGCAACCAGGCCAGTTGTCTTCTTCTTTCCACCTCTAGATGAGTAGAAACGTTTGTGAATCCCATGGCTAAACGGATAGCAAACCTGCAGGACTCTAGTTTAGACTTACCACTCGATGCCAGATGAAGATAATTCAAGAGTCCTGCAAACCCCTGGTTTATGTAATTTGTTTTTCTCAGAAATGATGACTGGCCAAGCCTACAGCTGCAAGATCAAGGGTGGATTCTAACAAACCGTGTCCCCAACGGGCGGCTAGGCCTATGTCCTCCTAACTAGCGACGCGTTCTACTGAGTGGCCTCCGTCCCCCCAACTTAGCCAAGATGGAACCAACCACGAACAGCTCACCACCACCCACCACCCATTTGAGCAAGTGTCATCAATCTTGACCCGACGGCTCTGCACGAAAGAGCAGTTATCATCTGTGTCAAAGTTGTCACGAAAATGTGTTAGCCCTAGCTTGCACAAGTTGGTTTCCAAACTCGAGCCACTCAGGCCTGAATTCTCAACCAAATCAATACCTTTTTTGCTCATTCTACAGGTTCTGAGCACTAAAGCAAAGTGACGCAAGCTAGGACTCATGTGTTCCCACAATCACCAAATTTAGCCCCTTGCAGTCTTAATCGTCAAATATTGGTAAAGGCTTGGGAGATGTCGTGAGCAAGAATGAGATATCTAACCCAGACAAATAACTTCACAAGCATACGAGTGCAGCATAGCAAGAAGATGTGCATACTGCTTGGAAGCTCAGGAGCCGTGATGGATCCTGACAATGAATACATCTTCATTTAAACAAGGTACGTTTTCCGGTGTTTCTCTGCGCGCATAGAGCAGTAACACCATTTTCATGCACTGGTGAGATTATCTCGAGCTTGGACATACTTTCACCGTACTTGCTCAGCTCATATGCCAGGGGCCCTAAGACCCCGAAATCTGGCACTCTATCTGGGTGCCTCACCTGAATGTGGCCCAGATCCTTTGTGTTCCTTGGCGAGTCCCTGATTTTCTCACCGCGAACTAAGTTTGCTCCTACAGGCAGAATTTCTAGCGTGGTACATTTGGCCAATAAGCAAGCTCAGCACGCAGTCTATTCAGCATAGCACCATGCTGTGATTTCCCCAACGCATGCTGAAGAGGCATGCCACAGTTCCCCACGTTGTACAAATACTGTTGGCCAAGTCGATGGAGATCATCCCCCGCCTGGGGAACCAAGATGATATACTTTTGATCAGGATTGCAGAGCAATGCTTGTGTGGCAGGCGTTACATCCCACACACAAGTGTTACACCCTACACTATGCTCCCGAAATTGGGTTGATGAAACAGGCAGATCTTGGCTAAAAAATCATTCTTCTGATCCATGGAGCATATTTTTATGGAGCATATTAAACGTCATAATCTATTTGCAACATCATCAACAACAGTAAAACATAAAACTTCACAATTTGTGTCCGTCAAAAAATTGAGAATAGGCAACCACAAACACAGATTTTTTTGGTTCAAATGCACATCGAGGAGCACGTAGATAAAGTTGTTGCTTTTTTAAGTGGCGATGAAAGGCAATCAAAGCGACTGTATGCCAATAGGCCGAGGTGAAAGAATGATTAGGCCGAAGTGAAAGAATGATCAATGATTAGGCCGGGGTGGAAGAATGATTAGGCCGAGGTGAAAGAATGATCAATGATTAGGC